>JAWWEW010000042.1:9888034-9901307 GCA_035583185.1 Anabacerthia variegaticeps | reverse complement strand
GGATGATGCTCTGGGGCACAGGGGGTGACTCTTGGGGATGGGCCTGTGCAGGGCTGAGGGTTGGACTCAATGATCCTGACAAGTCCCTTTCAACTCAGGATATTCTGTGATTTTATAATTCTCAGCCTTTCTTTACTGAGGTTTCCCAAAATGGAGAGGTCTTCATGGTATGAGACAAGAACATCCACCTGAATCTCCAGGATGACATCTGTAGTTTTCATACACAGAATACACGACAAATCCAGATAATCTAAGCCCTTTTCAGAAGTCTGTTCCTCAAATAAGCAGAATAACAGAAACAATTCAGCCCTGCAGGCCAATCCCCACCTCCATCACATTCACCCAGTCTACGACAATCCTTTCCAGGAGTACTTTGTAGAGCAGATGACCTTCCAGGGTGCATCCTGTCCACTGCAGTCAGATGGAAGTCACAGCACACGCTGGAAGTCACTCATTTGTGCAAAGGATGAGAACAGAAGTTGTCAACAATGACCTCTGAGATCAAGGCAGTCTCTGAGTCTGCAGGCTCTCCTCTCTTTATTCTCCATTCCTCATTGTGTACAGAAGACAAAAGTAGTTGACTGCTTCCTTCAGTTTGAACCCACAAAGCAGAAGAGCTAGCTCACTTCTCCACTGCCAGGGGATAATGCAAGATATTTTACACGAGGTGGCAATTAAAGTCTGAAGAGATAAAGTATGTGCTCCTGCTCTGATGAAATGTGGTGAGGTCCTGAGTACACAGAGTAGCAAAAGGCAGAATTTATTCCCAGAGCTGACAATGACAGCTGTGTATTGGGGTTTTCTGCAGGAATGTAGTCTGCAAGGTTCACATCTTGAGACAAAAGGTTTGAGTCCAATCACAGATACGAATTGTGGTGGTCCACGTATAAAATTCTTTCTGACTTTTCTGTATGTCACATAGCAAAAAAAACCAGTCTGTGTCTGACCCTCACAGATTAACTGGAGTTCAACAGTGACAGTGACAACCCCTCAGGGTCAGAACCCAGCTCCACCATCTGTATAACACAGCACAGACACAGAGGCACAAAGCTCAGCCCAATGCTTAAGCCATATCCTATTTAGCTACTTGAAAATAAGTATTGAACAACACATTTATCCAAAAAATGGATAGAAACCGAACCTTTGTGTGCATACAAATATATTTATACATGCATATCAGAGATGTTAAATATAATAAACTGCTTCATCCCATTTTCTTCTCCCAACACCAGCAGGTTTTGCATAGGAAGCCAGCAGTTTCCAGCTCAAGGAGGAGGAGGGAACATTGGGATATGGGCTCTCTTCAGCCTCAGGGCTTCATCCATGTCCCAGGACACCAGTCCCTAAGGCACACAGGATGGGGAGCATGGCACATCTATTGCTCCACTGATCTTGGATAGAAAAAACAGCTCTGAAAGCAGATTTATGCGGTAAAAGAAAAGAAACTACAGAACAGCCAAGAGGGCAGCTTATGCTCTCAGATGTTTATAAAGATAAGCAACAGCATCTCTGTTCTCTGGATAAATTTTAGTGGCAATCAGTTCCATCTGATGGGTTTTCAGAGCCTGTCCTACGAACTGCTGAGCTCAGACATGGGGATGCTCAGTGTTCCCTCTCAGGCAGGAAAGGAGTGATGGGCTCAGCTCAAAGGATCCCTGGGGCACCCTGGGATGAAGGAGGAAACACAGAGGTGCCACAGGATCATTTTGATCAAAACCCTCAAGTCCCACAGACTGCTCATGGCAGGAGGAAGGAAGGGAGGAATTCTGGCAACTTCTAGTTGCCAAATGGAATTCTGGATCTCACCCATACTTCTTAATCATAAAAACTTGATGGTGAATGTAGACAATCAGATCATTTGAAGGCTCAGAGATGGCAACACATCTCACTTTCTCTACTAAGTATGAAATGCAAATTTTAGAACAGCTTAGAGAATTTAACAGACAAAATGCTAAAGGATAGACACGTGGTTCTTAAAATACTCTAAAAATACATCAACATATTCAGATGTTACTGAAAAGTCCAATGCGAATGGAGCTGTGGTCTCCCCTTTCTCACTAACCCTCCAGAGAAGCCTGGGGTATTCTGATATCCTGAATGCTTTGAAAGTCTCCACACATCAAGACTTACAACTAGTTTGCACATGAGCATGTACACAGCTGTCCTTGCCAGAGGATGCAGCAACTCAAAGGAAAGGAAAGAGAGAAAATTTTGCCTCTGTTATACAACAGTATGAAGGGAAGGGAAGAGCTGAAAGCAGCTCTGAAGCTACTCGACCTACTTTCCCTGTTCCCAAACAAGCACTGCAGTAGTTACATCTCGGGGTGAGTGACACAGCTGTGCCAGGACCAGCCCTGGTGCGTGAGGAGGGCTGCAGCTCAGGAGCGCCCAGGGTCTGCCGCAGTGATGGGACAGCTCTGCTCCTGCCACACCCAGTGCTCCCTTGGAACCATTGGGCACAGCCAGCACAGTTACATAAACCCAGAACCCTTAAGCCACACCAAACCCTCTGTAGCCCAAAACCCTGAACCACTTTCAAACAAGGGCAGCACTGTTGACCATCTCAGACACAGAAAGGACATTGGGGGAAATTACAACTCTCCATGGTCAGAATGACAGACTTTCCAAACATCTTCCTCAGCAGAGTACACAACATATTATCAAAGCACTGACCTTGTATTTAGGTTTACAAATCTGGGCTTTTGGAACCAAGCTGACTAACCAAAAAAAAAGGGTCACCCACTGGCTCTCCTCCAGGCTCTGGAGCATGACAGGTACCTCCAAAGAAGAAACTTGGCCCTGCACAGGCTGCAGAGACCAGGCCTTTGCCATGACCATGGATGAAGCCAAGGATGGTGCCTCTAACGTGTCTCAGGGAAGGATCTGGCCAAAAACAGGTCTGCCATGGAGACATGTTACCACAAAAAGGGGAGGCAACACAGCTCAGCAAGCCAGGCATGAGAGGAAAGTCTATGGACACTTCTATCCGAGGGAAACATACTCAGCTTTGCTCTTCTGTCCAGTCTCTCTGTGTCCCATCAGGAACCCACACTGATGCAGGTTTCATGGTGGATGAAGTCAAGTTCAGTTTGAAAATGAACATTTTCAACTCATTGCTCTATCCTTCCCATTCCCACTGACCAAGAATGCTTCCCCTCCCTCCACACCATTCCACTCAGCAGAAAAAACCTGGTAGTCAACTCAAAACTGCTCCTCCTTAGGGACTCACCCCAGACACAACCTCAGTGTCTGTGGAACAGGAAAACTGTGGGCAGTATTGCTAAAAATACTTTCAAAGGTAACACAGCTCTGCCACTACCCCATACCACCTTCCGTTGCCTGATGTGCCAGGGAACACAGTCTGAAAAGGCAGCACGAGCATCAGCCATCACACACTGAACTGGGGAGTGCAGCACAGTCACAGCTCAGTGTGTCAGACATCCCTGTCCCTGCACAGTGGCCAAGGATGGCTGAAATCCCATGTGGGCCCACAGGGACAGGGGGGCTCTGGGGAGATGCAGAAGCCTCCAGGCCCCCCCATCCTGGATAAACCCCCCTGGCACCACAGCCCCCCCTCCACTCCCAGCACCCAGATGCTGTCCCTGTCTGGGCAGGTCTTGGTGCTTTGGAAGGCGACTGACACCATCACCATCCTCTCATCCATTGTTGCTCTTCCCACCATGGAGGGGACAGGCCTCCCTCGAGCCCCAGGGAGGTCCTGTCACACACCACACCAGAAGGGTCAAGGCTGAGAGGTCCAAATGCTGCTCCCAAATGAGCAGCTCTGACTGCGGCTATGCGTGCAGCAACAACGGGGACAGCAGCTCCCACCCAAGCTGGCGATGGGACAGGGAACACAGATCATCAGAGATCCCTGTTGAACTCTCTACCCTGTCACAAGAAGCTGGCCTAACCTTCCCCTCTTCCAAATGACAGCATGACTCAGCTTCCAAGCCACAGAATGGGGAGCACAGAGATCTGTGCAACCATTTAGGATTGCAAAGCTGAATCGCTCAGCATGGTGGAAGCACCTGGAACCCGTGGGAGTCAGGTCAGTACATAACATCAGGCTGGATTTGATTTAGACACCGAAGGGTACATGAGTACTTTCCAGAAGTTCTGAGGAGCCCAGGTCCCAACCGTGTGGCAGGAAGGCAGGTGCTCAGCACCCTGAAAAAATCCATGTGAATTAGCTGAATGGAGATACATGAGGTCCAAATTTTGTTTCCAGACATGGAAGGTGTAAAGCCAGAAGTAGAGTACTGGGATATCAAACCTTCACAAAAAGAAGAATCCTACTAAGGCAGTGAATCTCCAAAGAATGTGGAAGTGCTAGAGAAATTTATTTTGGAAGCAGCAGACAGCAAAAAGTTCCTCTGCAGAGGATTTGCACCTAAGAAACACCAAAACTTAAAAAGTAAAAAAAGACCTTAATGCAGCATATTTAGACAAAATCTCACACTGACTCAGGCAGCACCTTCTCTGAAGAGGTGAGCTCCTCAAAGCCTGAGATACTCAACTTGGATGTTTTCCAGGCCCATCACCTTTTTGTCTTCTAGGTCTCAGAAATCACTGGCCAAAAGAACTTGTAAACTTTTGGAAGAAGTAGGAAAGTTAAATACAAGGAAAAAAAATCATCAATTTGTCAAAAATGCTCCCAAAAAATCTGCAGAAGAAACATTGTTCCAGCACTGAACCAACGGTGATGTTTGTATGAAAAGTGAAAGCCTGGTTACCACAGGCTCCCTCAAACACTGAAAGGTCTCTGCTGAGCCCTTGGAGGTTCCATTCTACTTGTGCTGACTTGAAAACACAAGTGATTACATTCAGAGACTGCAACTTTCAGGAAATGTGACACATCAGTCACAGAAAAAAAACTAATTCTTTGTACTTGTGACCCTGAATCCTGTCTCCAAGGCTTCCAGGCAGCACCCCTTGCCATGGGAAGGCATCACATGCCAGAGAGGTAATAGTGAAATGTGAAATGACAGTGATAGAAATGGTGAACAGACAGAGAATTCATACCAGTAATTGTGAACATGCCAATTTAGGACATTCCACATCGGAGTTTAGTAATTTTTGACAAAAATGCTAGAAACTCTCTCAGGTTACTTCCTAAAGAACTCTGCCAACTGGAGGCTGTGCCCCTACAGAGCCTGACACCACATGCCAGAAGGGTATGGAAAAGAAGAAGAGATAAAAAGAGAGGTAGATACCTCAGAGAGGCTTTCGAACAGGCAGCAAAAAAGCCTTTCCAGGAATAACAACAGAAGGAATTAGCAGAGTCTGACATGCAACTAGACCTCCATTGGCTTTTGAGGAACCCAGCCCTGATGGCTCACTGAAACACTGAACACATTCCTGAGGCAGCTCCCTGGAAAGAGTGTGACTCTCCCAGGTGTCACAAGGAGAAGGTCCCCACAGGGCACCTCTGGGAGTTAAAGTCCCAATGAATCCATGAAGACACTCACATGCTATAGGGAGGCTGTGGAGTGCAACTGGACACCAGACACTTCAAACATCAAGTCTGAACATTAGGAGATGTCATTTCACTGTCACTATTCCAGGTGAGACTGCAATGCTCTGGTGATCAGGTGCTCAAGAGGTGACACCTCTGATAGTGAAGACACTTCCCCAGACAGCAGACAGAACACTCCATCAGCAACATGCTGGGAACCAGATGCCAAACAACATTCTCTGTGTGTGCTCATTTCTTAGCAGGTGGATCTAAATCCTCTTAGTAAACATCCAGGCATCACTGCATCAGAAAAATATAATGCTTTTCAGAAAACCAAAAAAAACTCATCTACAGCCAACTGAACAAATTGGTTCAAGAGTGATGGGCAGCACAGCCCAGCCAGGCATCCTGCTGTGCACAGCCACATCACTCTCCTGATGTGTGATCTAAACCTCCTCTCAGCAAAGGCCACCAGCTACAAGCAGCTCTGTAAAGCTTCCACAGAGACAACGGAATAATCTAATTTTATTTGTGACCTAAATCCTACTTGGACAGCACAGATGAGGTAAAAGGTGGGATACTTTCCAGTCGGTATAGTGGCTTAGAATTTGACGAGCTCACCCTAACTGTGGCTTCTGTTGTCCAGCCTCTGCAACATCTGCTGCAGGGAAAACAAAGTTAGCAGTTGTTAAACTGGTCTAAGGCAGAACTTCAGCCTGAACTCATGAGAGCCACAGGCTCACCTGGCAGGTCTCCACAGCCTCAACTGCTCCCCAGCCTGCACAGAACAGCAAGCACTCCTGGCCTCGCTGACTCTGACCAGGCACTGGGACACCAGCCGTCAGTAAAACACATCTTCTCTAGACTGCATCCTTTCAAGTGTGAATTATATTTCCCAACTACTCTGTGTAATTCAGGCTCTACTCTGCCTTACTCTACACAGGTCGCATGTAAAATTCTGTTTATAACTGTGCCAAATGCCCTACAGACAGTCAGGGTACATGTCATACTTACACAAAATTTCTTTGTACTTCTAGAGAGGATTTGGTAGCAGCAGTCCCTGCTGAACCAAACAAGACATCCTCCACCACATGTAGTCACAGAACCAGAATGGACCTTCCTTCCAAACCCCTGTCTCAATTCCTGCTGCTCACCACGCCCTCCCAGGGCTCTGCCCTCCTGTCCCCACAGTATCTGCACAGGAAAGCCATTCACAGCATCTTTAAGTTGGAATAAGGAATGTTTCAGCTTTCAACATCACCAGGAGGGGAGATTTCAGGGAGCCACAGCCCAAATTCTGCTACTAGAAAGGTACCCCCAGTTTCTAAACTCATTCAAAGTCAAACTGAGTCAGTCCCCTTTTTAAAAGTCACTTCAAAGCCCCCTGATTATAACGTGTTCTAATTCAGAAAATACTTAGGGCAAACCCCTCACAGCATTGGAGATGTGAAGGGTCCTGTCTCTGGCTCCAGTCTGAGCAGCTGCAGGCTCTGCTCATCTCCTCGCTTGGTTTCCTGCTCATCTGTGACAAAGGTGACCTCCTTCAATACATCCCAACATAGCTAGTGGTGGATGTACTGGAAAAGGTGAAGGAGGATGGTGTCCTGGGCAGGGGCTTGGGGTGACATGGGCTTTTCAGGAATAGGAAGAAGCAGTAAGGCCAAGCCACCCACTGCCACCTGGCCACTGCAGCCCGCACCAGCTCTCAGACCCACAGCCCCCACAGAGATGGCACAGCAAAGCTCAGAGGTCCCAAACACTCATCAGCTCCTCCTGTTCCTGCATGTGGTCTCACATTCCTCCATTCTGCTCTGTATCCTGCCGTGGCTCCCATGGCTGCACTCTTGTACAGCCTGGAGGGATAAAGTCCCAGCCCAGACATAAACCACAATATATGGCTCAAAACCTCTGCAGATGGGAAAGAAAAGACAACAAGGGGCAAGCAAAAGATTTGTCTCAGCTTTCTACATCCAGTAGTGTTTAATCTATACTGTCTCCTCCTCAACACATAATTCCAAAGCACAGCCTACATATAAGCAAAAAGCCTCCACCCATGACAGCAGTGAATCTCTGGGAACAGTCTCCAGGCAGAAGCACAGTGGGAGCAGGAGGTCTCTGCCACAGGAGATAAGGCAACAGGGAAGAACTGGGCAGAGTCCTAATAAGGCCACATTTTGCAATTGAGATTCCACAACCTTGAAATTGTTCCGTGTAACATGTCATGAAAACCAAGGAACTAACATGAATGAATGGAGCCAGAAATCCCACACAAATCACCTGGGAAACCTCTTTGTGGAAACTACGGCAAGTCCCCTCCAGACTGTGTGTGCATCACCCCTGGTCACCGGACCTAAACTCTACCCTGGCTTACAGTGATTCCCAAAAATGTTTCCTCCATGCTCCCCAGCTTCTCTTCCACAACATAGCTGAAGACCTCTCAGACCAAGAAACAAATCCTCAAAAGAAAGCTGAACTCACACCTTGGCAGGGTACACGGGGTCCATGCCAACTTCATCCAGGGACAGAGCCTTGGCACTCAGAAGGAGCACAGCCACACACTGAAATTTGGAAGGCCACCTGTGGCATGACATGCCTCCCCTCCTGGAGAGCCATGTCTCTGGCTCCAGTGGCATGGTTTCACAAAGACTTCCTCCCTCCTGACACACAAACTGGCGCAAGGAGCCCCATTTGCCCCTTTAC
Source organism: Anabacerthia variegaticeps (assembly GCA_035583185.1). NCBI lineage: Eukaryota > Metazoa > Chordata > Aves > Passeriformes > Furnariidae > Anabacerthia > Anabacerthia variegaticeps. Next base: position 9,893,149 of record JAWWEW010000042.1, on the reverse strand, counting down.
AGTCTATACAGTAAGAAAACACACTCTTACCTGAATGTCCACCAATTCAGCCTGAGCAGTTTCCCAAGCAAAACCTGCTAATCAAACAAAATAGAGCTAATAGCCAATTTCCACCTCCTGGCAGCTGCAGGTCACCCCTGGCTGCCTCCTCTAGTGCCTCAACCAGAGTTCAGCATAGGCAACAGGACTCTCTGCCCTCCTGGAGGCAGGAGCAACAGAACACCTCCAGATTGGTGGATCCAAGTCACAGAATCCCAAATTTCATGTGAGAAATTGACCTCTCTGTATCTTCAGATCCACCCATCTGGACCAACGGGGTCTGCCCAGGGCAATCCCCAGCAGTGTTGAGCCAGCACTCATTTTGGGAGGGTGCCCAGGCCACTCCTCTCCATCAGGTTGAGGAAGAGAAGCGACTTGGTGAACAAAAAACGCACTTTGTGTCAGGAACATGTCTGGGCCAGGAGGTCTGGAATATCCAGTTCAAATCCAAAATCTAGAAAAGGTTTCTAGTCAATTGAGGAAAAAAAACATTCCAGCATCTCTGGGAAGAAGGGAGGAGATGGAGATACATCAGCTGCGAGACAAACACTTGACAGAAGTGTGCAACCAGAAGATGTCAACACTGCTTTTGAGGAACAGCATCCGCTACGGACACACAAAGGACAGGAGGACAATTAGGTGTATCCAAGCTCAGACAAGCTCACCACAGAGATCCAACCAAACAACAGCATCCATCTCTTTCAAACAGAAATGGCCACTACAGCCCGGAGCCTCTCAAGAAAGCTTTGGAACAGACACATAACCATCAATTCTGGCACTTGAACAGCTATGATATCCAACCCAAAACACTTCCAAGCCCTCAGAACCTGTAAAACTATTAACCAGCTCAGAATCCAACCCCTGCCAACAACTGCAACTCTTATAGAGACAAAGCAGCACCTTCTTCCTGGACAGTGTTCACAGTCACTTGCACAAACATGAAACTTGAAATGTCATCAACTAACAATGACAGCTCTTTTGTGCTAGACAGGAGCCACTGTGACTTCCAGTGAATCTGAGACAGAAATCCACACAGATAAACACAGAAAAGTCAAATCCCTATAGATGGCTGATGGTGGTAACTCACTAGCTGAGACTGTCATTTATTTAATGGACTAGGAAGGTCAGAGAGAAGAGCCCCAGATGGGGTTCTGCAGAAAATTGTTACAAGGGTTTGATGATGTGATGAGGCACAAAAAGTGAATATCTAAATGTGAGTTCTAAAACCAGCAAGAATACTTTAGTTCAGAGTGAAGAGAAGGAAAGAGGAGCCTGGAAAGGTCACTCAGGATTTTAAGAAGAATCATCTAAAGTACTCTATAAAATTTCTCAGTGTTGTAATTACCATCCATAACTCATCAGAAACACATTTCTGACTCAAAAAAGGCTTGCTTGAAAATCCCCAGCATAAACTCCCAGGAACAGAGCCCAGTGGGTATGTCCTGGAGAAGGAGACGGCACTGAGCTCCAGGAAAGAGGCAGCAACATGCAGAGCCAAGCAGGAGCAGCCTGTGACAGGGACACCTTCGAGTGCCCAGGCAGCAGGGAGGCTGCAGGTGCAGTTTCTGAGACTTGACACTGACAAAACACCTGAGACCTTAGAGAAGAAAAATGTGGGGCCTCTGTGTGCTTGCTGCACCTGCCCCATGGAGCAGCTGTGCTGGGGCACCACCCAGGTTGATTGGTGGGTCGGAGGATATAAAGCTGATCTTTTCCGTGCTGGTGTACTCTGGTATTTACTAGTGTCAGGAACAGCTCTGTGCCACGCTTGCACTCAGACTTTTGAAAGGGATATCTTAGAGCTAAGCTGGCTAGAAAACTCCCTAAGACCTGATCTCTGCATAACTCCCCGACATCGCCCTGCTGGTAAAATTATAATCCTCCACCTTTGTCTATTTTAGTGCTGCAAACAATTATATCACAGTTATGGCTTTCAAAAGTAACACAGAAACAAGAACTTCTAACAAAAAGTAATAAGCTGAATAAAGAGATAGGAAAATGACAGTGAATCAGTCTGTAAATTAATTACAAAGCGTATCTAGCATTATTAGCTACAATATCTCAAGTCAATCAATTCTGGAAGGCATTAGCTCCAGTGTAAAACAGGAAGATCCTAAATTTACCTTTTATTTTAATTCTGGAATGAAAAATCTTCTACAGCAACTCAAATGGAGAGATTTAAACAACCCACAAATAACTGGAGCAATCAAACTGCATTTAACTAACACTGGGTGTTGGCTAAATCATTTCAAAGTTGTTCCACTAGTTGTGCCATTGGCTTTATACTCACATGTGTGGATTTTGGAAAGGAACTCCAGAAGTATTTAGAGTAAATCTTGCTGTGGACTTGAAAGGTGGATTTGCAAAATTTAACTTCAGCGCTTTGCGTTTACCTGGGAGACAATGAACATAAAGTAAACTTTTTGTCAGCAACAAAATATTGAGAGCATCTGGAAATAAACAGAAAAAAATGACATATTGTAAGAAGAGGAAAATGCATTTCACCACAATACAAGCAAATCACTGCTCATTTCAGGGACTCGGGGATGGAGACCCGGAGTCTGCTCGTACCCCAAGGTGTTCCCTGGCTCATCCCAAGGCAGTTGCCACAACGAGGTATCCGCAGCACCTCCTGTGACAGATGGAGCACTCGCAGCACTTGCCGAGGCTCCAGCCACAGGGCACCTCTTCACGACAGCCCTGAGCATCCTCCATGCACACCCAAGGAGACAATGGGCCTGACCTGCACGGCACAGCCTGGGCACACCAGGCCCAGAGGGGATGGCACTGCAAAGGGAAAGGGCACCTTGGGATGTCTTTTATGCAACACCCGAACCAAGGATGGCTGACAGGGGTCCTGACCCTCCTCAGGCTATCATCAAATGGAGATGGCCAGGCTTAAGGGAGGATGGAGGTTTGCATGTTCCTTCTGCAATGTGGGCTGCCAAGCAAAAAGCAAAATTCAGCTCATCCAGAGGGTGCAGTCAGCTGAGGAAGTGTGGGGAAACATAAAATAAAGAAACAGTACTGCGGGAGGGGCCCTGGCCACTGCACCAGCCACTGGTTCTGTATTTTCCACTGAAGTTCAGACGACCTGCTCAAGCAACAGCAGGGTCAGGGACTACAAACACAACTGTCCCTTCCCAGCCCTCTCACTGGGGTGCAGAAGACCCTGTTTTGTTCCAGTTTGCCCATGGAAAATCTGCATCCCCCACCACCAAAATACCTGAGACAAGCTCTCTTCCAGCCTCCTTCTCAGGAGCCTGGAACTGAACCCCCCTAGCTTCCCACCACCTGGGCAATGCCTTAACCACTCACTGCTGCTCATCCCAGGAGCCACCAGCCACCGTAAGCCAGCACACCACCTGTACTCCTTCAACAACCTTCTTTCACCTGCACCCTACAGTGGGTGTCATATTCCTCACCAAGCCACAACCTTCCTGGGAAAAGTCAAAATGCACTATTCTGCTCTCCAGCGTTCCTCTACCTTGCACAAAGAGGTGTTTTGGATAACTCCAAGACCACACAAAAAGGAGAAAAAAAATAGGTCAAAGCACTTAGAACAATTTCAGGGCATGAAATATTACAAGGACCTGAGATTCACAGAATCACTCTTGAATCATTCTTGAAAAGGACCAAGCCTTCCCCCAGCACTGCCAAACCCACCACTAAAGTCCCCAAGTGCCACATCCAAATGCCTTTTAAATCCTTCCAGGGATGGCGACTCGTCCACTGTCCTGGGTAGTCTGTGCCAGGACTTAACAATCCTTTGGGTGAAGGAATCCTTCCTAATCTCTAGTATACACCTCTCCTGGCACAACCTGGGGACATTTCCTATCGTCCTATCGCTTGTTATTTGGGAGGACAGATCCACCCTGCTAACAGAATCACAGAACCTTTGAGGATGGAAAGGACCTTTAATAGGCAATATACATCAAAAACCAGCCTGATAAACCAAACACATTTCAGAACTATGCATTCCCGCAAAAGAAAATACACCCACCCTGCAGCCCGGGAGGCCACGAAAGCTTGTGGCCAGTAGACACCCATCCACATGCAGGCAAGTCTTCTCAATACCTGCCACCCCACACCAGCTCAGCTGGGACCCAGCAACAGCTCAGCTTATTGGGGTTAAGTTCCGCCTTGAGGCCTCAGTGCAGGAGCTGGTGCTGCTACTGGCACTGCCCAACTGAGCACAGGTAGCCCCATGGCCAGCTCCAATCACTCCCTCTTTGATTTCCACAGAAAGATGACACCTATTTCCTCTATCAACGTTTTACTTTTAAATCACTGGTAGGTAACTTCAGTTTTAATCCTGCTGCAACGCAATCATCCAGAAATATCCGCATACATGTTACACTTGCTAAAAATCAGTGACTTTGTTACACATAAATACCACACAGGAAACCTGTACAAAATCCAACAGTGGGAAAGAAATTATCCGATGTTTTGCATCAACCACCTGAAACAAAAAACACATCCTCATTTTCTGGTGACAGTTCACCAGCAGATTTCCATAAGGTCAGTCAGTGATCCTGACAAGGAAGAGTAAAGGCGAGGCCTTCAAAGAATCACTGAATAATGGAATGGTTTGGGTTGGAAATGACCTTAAAGACAAACTCATTCCAACCCCTGCCACGGGCAGGGGCACCTTTCCACTAGGTCAGGTTGATCAAAGCCCCATCCAAGCTAACTTTGAATGATGGAGCATCCACAGCTTCCCCGGGCGACCTGTGCCAGTGTCACCACTCCTAATGTAACAATCTATTCCAAGGTGACACTATCATCACCACCAGTCAGCAGAGCACTCTGCACCTCCCATCTGTCCCCTGAGCAAAGCGCAGAGCTTTGGGCAAGCCTGCAGCACCAAGGAACCAGAGGATTCCTGGCAGGACCCTCTGTAAGTGCAAGTCCTGTCACAACACCCTGCCATCGCCTGACCAACCTCCCCCACCACTTCTGACTGCTTCCCTGAGAGCACCTCCCTCCAGCAGTTCACCTATCTGGGAAGCATCATTTCCTCAGATGGTAAGATTGACAAAGAGATAGACAACCAGTTAGCTAAGGCATACAGAG
>JAWWEW010000042.1:9856412-9874808 GCA_035583185.1 Anabacerthia variegaticeps | reverse complement strand
GGCTCTTCCCGCAGAGGGTGGTGGGCACTGAGCAGGCTCCCCAGGGCAGTGGGCACAGCCCCAAGGCTGCCAGAGCTCCTGGAGCGTTTGGATGATGCTCTGGGGCACAGGGGGTGACTCTTGGGGATGGGCCTGGGCAGGGCTGAGGGTTGAATTTGATGACCCTGATGGGTCCTTTCCAACTCAACACATTCTGTGATGCTGTGAATAATGCACACAGTACCCACTGAGCCCCTAAACACAACCTTACAAGCACAGGATAGCTATGAGCTTATTCTGTGCTTACTTTTGTTGCTTTTACACAGCAATGTTTTATCCCATGTTTAGGTCTCACGTGTCCTTTGAAGGGCACTTTGTACCCACCCCACAGTTTGGTAAATACCGGGTCAGAGAGATTAGCAAGTGAGTGCACAAGAGCACAAAAAGTGACATAAAGTTGATTCATTATCAAAACAAAACCAGAGAAAGGAGCTGTAGACGGCCCAGCTCTTTCTGCCATGGAAATACAACAGCTGTCATTCCAAAAAGTGTCACTGCACATATGCACAGAATTTTTTTTTTAAAGTAGCCAAAGCACCAAAACAATCAGCCTGTGAAAATACACTTGTTCATGTCTTCACAGTGTTCCTTTAATGCTACACAACGCCTTAGGAGCAGAAATTAAATTACATTGGGAAGGGATCTTCACATCAAAGTCTGGGAAATGCACTTCAAACAGTCTGGATGTTTGCAACCCTGATAGAAACAGTGAAAAATACCAAAGAGAAGAGACTCTGACCCTTTCATTTTTGCAATATGAATACGTATTTTGTCAGCAAAAAATAAATGGGAAAGAAGTACCCCTAGGAACAGCCCTGTCTCTGAGAGGGCAGAGCTGGGTGCAGGCGGAAGCCTAGCTCCAAAACGGAGAAGAGCTCGGGCTGGTGCCTGGGCAAGAAATGCCATGTGACAGGGACCTCTGCCACGGGAGGATCAGCACCTTGTCCCACTGCCTGAAGAGCTGCATCCACAGAAGCTGTGAGCACAAAGCTGCTCTCTTTAGGACAGTGGGGAGCCAGTCGTATTGCAAATTTTCGCCCTCATTTCACAGTTTCTTAATACACTGACCAGTTCATACCACGGTGTCCTAAATCCAGGTTAACAGAACAGGCACACACCTCATGTCTCAGCTGACAGCAGTTTTGCCCAATTATTCACTAAGGCAAAGCTGCCATCCTGAACTGAGACACTTGCTGCTGTTATCCCCTGAAAGGGGCATCCTGCCACTTCTCAATGGCTTACGAGAGAAATGCAGACACCTGTGTTACATTCCTTTCATTTACAACAAGCAAAGGATCTGCAAAGCATCCCTCTCCACTAAACACCTTTGATCTTCCAGTATGGAGAATAGCAAATGCCTTTTTCTTCTCAGAACAAAAAAAACCACCTTCAGATTCAAGATGTTCTGAAGCAAAAAGAAGTGCATGCACAGCAGAAACCATCACCTAATGGGAGAGGACAACAGTTCCATGGCAGGTCCAGCCAGACCCTTCCTGCCCACTGCAAGTACTACCAGTTTCCCCACCAAGTTACTGAGCACTGACTGAGGACTTGAAAAAATGAATTAATTAAAACCCAGTAACTCCTGTTATTCTCATTAACAGCTAGTAAACATGACCTACAGAAATTGCCTGTGAAACAGAAAGCTGTTAAATGGGTAGAAGGCTACACAAAAGCATTAATGCTCCTGTCATCCTTTCCTTCAAAATACATGTGACATTTGCATGGAACGTGCACAAAGTCAGCAAATACACTCCCAGGAGTTTAAAAAGGTGTTTAAAGAGAAAACTACAATTAAAATATACTCTGGGGTAATTGAAGCAAACACACTGTCACTATGAATCAGTCAACAGTGTTTTTAATGGAAAATACTCAACATCAAAATCTGTCTTTGCTGTAAATCACTTTTGCCAGGAACAAATGGGGTTTGTTCAGTCAAAACAATCTTCTTGAGTGCTTTCCTAATAGCTCACTTCTTAATTCACCTGGTTAAAGTCTATAGAGGAACAGTCCCCAGCCACTCTCAGCAGCTCTCCAGCCACAACTCCATTAGCAGGAAGATCCCAGATCCAACCCCTGCAGCAAATGTCAAGCTCCCCGCAGTCCCACCTGACAGGCTGAACGAGGCCCCCCTTTCAGCTGCTCACTCTTCCAACACCTCATCCATTAGCTTCAACTTCCTGCCAAGGAAATTTCCTCTTTACCTTCAAGGGTTTTCAACTGTCAGAGGATAGGATTAGCATGGACACGAGGAAGAAATGTTTAACAATCAGGGTGGAGAGGCCCTGGCACAGGGTGTCCAGAGAAGCTGTGGCTGCCCCATCCCTGGAAGTGTCCAAGGCCAGGTTGGACAGGGCTTGGAGCAACCTGGGCTAGTGGAAGGTGTCCCTGCCCATGGCAGCGGGTGGGATCAGATGAGCTTTAAGGTCCTTTCCAACCCATACTTTTCTCTGATTCAATACTAACTGCGGGGAACAGCCAACTGACCATGTTTTGCACAGATTTCCAAAGCACCAAGGGAACCAAGGCCAACAACCCCAGTGTGTGAGCAGGCACTTGCTCTTCTCCCTTAGCAAAACATTAAACCTTCTCTGGAATAAAACTCAGGCAACCAACACCTTTGGGTGTTCAAGATGACCCAGGCTCAGATGCACAACAGCAGCTGCTCCTACAGAAACACGTCATTTCCATCACAACTCCTGGGGATGAATATCTCCACTAAACAACACTTCAGGAGCTTCCCAGCAGCAAAAGCATTGTGGGCACAACCCTGTATTTTCAGCTGCTCCTGTGTATCTTCTACATTTTTAGGGCAAACTGTGGTGCTCCGGTGGCAGCTCCTCTGTGGCAGAGGTGCTAAAGTATTGGGGGAGGGGGGAGGGGAGTTTAATGCTCTTCAGCCTCCTGGGTCTGATTTACCTGCATTCCTGCTGCCAGGCATAGGAATCAAAATTATTTTAATGGAAGTATTTTACAGCCTTACCAGCCATGAACCTCTGGGCAGGGCCTATGTCTGCCCACTCTGCATGGGGAGCTCACAGTACAGCACGTGACATACCACCAGCACAGCACTGCTTGTAGGACAAACTGCACTAAGGGTTCTGGAGCTGGAAACACAATTTTTCACTACAAAACTGCCAAGGTGATGCTGGAGGGTTTTTTGTCCCCTGTTCTCTGGAAGCCCTTCAGCAGCAGCCGCAGTTGTGCTGTGCAGTCTCCTGCCACCAGCAAAGCAGTTCCCATGTTTTCCTGCATTTCCAGATGGCAGCACAGTGAACTGAGCTGGTCAGAGAGGGTTCTCTGGTTATTGGTGCTCAGCTTGCGGCAGCCTCGGAGTCCCTTCACTCCTGCAATGGGAAAATAATAAATTTTCTTCCCTAAGATCTCATTCATTACCCATTTGCTTCAGAGGCTACCTACCATTAGACCCAGCTGCCAAGCTCTGGTAAACTTCATTATTTTGAAAAACCCTCTGATGACAATGCCTTTTATTTCCCTTCTTTTCCCCTGAAACACCATTTGTTCAGATTTTTTTGTTTTGTATCAGACTTCAAACCCCCCAACACACACAGACTGTCTATGCCTCACAGAAGATCCCAGCTTCAGCTGAAAAGCACTGCTGAGGAAGTAACTCAACCCCTGCAGAAACATCTACAGTCTTCTTAACACGTCAGACAACTGGGAATTGGCAAAAAGACTGACACAAACGCAAGCCATTGTCCTTAATAAATATTAATCAATCTTCTTAGGCTGCCATAGTTCATATGAACCATTGGATGCCAGCTGTTCCCAGCAAGTCACATTTCTAATTCAGTCTCACCTGCAGAGCCATTAACACAGCTCTCCCATCCAGATGCCTCCAGGCCATAGCTCCCTGGGGTAGACACTTCCCTTCCACCTCTTTTCACATCTCAGTCACTGTCTTCTCAGATATTCTCTGGAAAGGTCTATAAATCCAGCTCCAATCCTGCCATACAGCTCTAGCTTGCTAAAGAGGTTTGAAATTCCTGCTTCAAACATCGAGTTTCCTAAATATCTATATATCCTTTAATAGATTTTTATTAGCTCAGAATAAATAGGTTCTTTCCAACCCTGTCCTAGGGGAGTAGTTCTGACATGAGGGCTTGCTCTATGCTGGAACATTGAAGTATACATCCTTCTCAGCTGTTTCAAGACACAAAAGCATTAGTCTGTTAAAAGTTATGGCCAACAAACGATTTTCTATATACAGTATCTCAGAAGAAATGTCTCCAAACAGCGGTCACAAAACATACTGAGATAAAACCCAAAGCCACTAAATGTTTAAAAAACATTAACAATTACCTCTCCAGATATTAGAATTGCTGTAACAAATCCACATGCTGAATACAAATAAAAAAATCTTTATGCAAATTGAAAGAGATGCAGAGTCACTAGATTTCTACAATCCGGATCTTTTAGACCAATCTTTAGACTGTGCTGCTTTGGGAAGAGAGCAATCAAATCATGTCAGGATTTATCACTTTATAAACCAACCTTTAGAGTTGGCACGGCTCAACAGACCAGCAAGGGGACTGACACCTGGCAGGAAAGGAATATACCAGGGTACCATATGAAGTAACAAGCAACAAACTTTGACACTGAAGACAGTGTTTTGTCCACAGAAAACTGAAGTCCTGCAGTAAATCTGCCCATAATAAGCAGCATTTTAAAACAGATGGTCCAGCTGCTTGTGCCCAGGCAATTTCCCACAAAAGCTCACCTCTCTAGCACCACCACCACAGCAAAAGACCAGAGCTGAGAAAGCACAGCATTCCACACCTCCACAGACACCTGCCCAGAGCAGGGGAGGACATATGCAGTGGCTTTTTGCCATATCCCACCATGGGTGCCGCTAATGAGAGTTCCCCTGTGCAGCAACAACCTGCACAAGCAGCACTGCCCAGTGTCCCTCCACCCCCTGCACAGAGCTGCTGCGCCCTCCTCACCCCTGCCAGCAGCAAACCCAGGCTTGCAGAATCCCAGAATGGTTTGGGTGGGAAAGGTCCTTAAAGCTCCTCTCCTTCTAGCCCCTGCCATGGGCAGGGACACCTTCCACTAGCCCAGGTTGCTCCAAGCCCTGTCCAGCCTGGCCTTGAACACTTCCAGGGATGGGGCAGTCACAGCTTCTCTGGACACCCTGTGCCAGGGCCTGCCCACCCTCACAGGGAAAAATTTCTTTCCAAGTAAAGAATTTCTTCCTAATCACACAGGGATGATATGAGATAACCACACTGGGTACAGATCCATTGCTCGACATAAGGGGCAGGTCATGGCAAAGCTCCAGCTCCTTGAGCAGTGATGACAATCTGCCAGCACTCAGAAGAGGCAGGTGTGATCAATCAGGCTCTAGTGGTGCAGGCACTAAAGCCACATGCATGGGGAATTTGGCACTGTCACACTGTCAGGAAGCAGCAAGCTTGCTGTTCCTGACCCTTTTACTAAGGTAAAAAACTAGGGGCAAACACAAAATTTTTCTGCTGAAGAAACAAGCACCATAGAGTCTCTCAACAAAAAATCCCCAAGCACATGGGATTTTGAAAGTCCTTGGAAAAAAGCTCTACTGCTGTTGCAGAGGGCAGGCGGGCCCTCAATATGGAAGGAGCCTGAGAGTCTGCCCAGCTAATCCCCACAGTCTCACGCTGGGTAACAGAAGACTGTTGCAAAAATATCAGCCAGTATCCCCAACTCAGATCCAGCTATGTTCTTCCCTTGTCCTTGTTCCCATTAACTCCTTCTCCCTCCAAGCTCCCAGTAAAGGGAATGTGCCACTCCTGCACACAAACTGACTGTCCCACACGAAAGCACAAAGGGTCCTCCTGGCTCCTGCAAGGTGTCAGAGCACCACAACAAGAAGTTTTCCACCTTTGTAGTAGCCACCTGTACAGAGCCGATGGCCAGAGCCAGCACTGCTCCCCACCTGCCCCACGCCTCGCCCCAGAGCAAACTGACCTGCAACACCTTGGTTTACGATGATGCAATTTCTCCACAACACCAGGGCTACCAATATTTTGCTGGGAAGGTGAGAGCTGCATGATCTTGTATCAGCAATGCAAAGGTCATTTCTACATGTGGCACCAGCACAACTTGTGTCTGCTCCTGGTGCTGCTGCCCTTGGAGGCATCTGGGGAAGAGTGAAGCTGAGGTATCACCATGGCCATGTTGCCCACATTTTCTGCTCCATGCAAGGCCGTCAGCAAACTCCAGAGACATGTGAACTCCAAAGTTAGTGCAAATAACTTCCCATCAGCAGGAACAGAGCATCTATATGCTGGAAAGGAGAGCAGAGGCTACTTCTTTGCCTAGCCCAAGGCATTCCAGGGCAGGAATGCCATCACATCCTGAAACACCTCCAACAAACAGGCATTACAGACGGTGCAGCACGTGCATATTGAAGATATCATACTAACAGCCACACAGGTGTCATGAAATCACCATGGTCTGGCAACAGAATGAACATCCACAGCTAATGAAATTGTCTCCTAAAAGCCAAGAGTCCAAACTATTTCTAAAGAGGAGCTTGATATGCTTATGCATTATGATTATGTAGAAAGGGGCAACTAGATGAGATAAAATATGAAACTTAGGCAGAATTCCCCAGGCACCGAGCTTGCCAGTTCCTCCTTTGGTGGGGGAGTAAGAGCATTGTCTGGGCTCTGGCCAATCCCAGCAGAGTGTGCATGCACATGTAGTGCAGACACAATTCTTTCACTGCGTTTCTATCTGTGATTATTTTTATTTTCAAAGACATTTTCAAGGGTCTTTGTATTTCTTTGAGTTATAACATGGACCAGAGCATATCAAAGCCATAGCCATCTAAAACAACTGCCATACTTGGGACCGAGGAAACTCCTCTTTTATCATATCCTGCTTACCATCAAATCATAGAATCATCAAGGTGGGAAGAGACCTTCTAGATCATCAAGTCCAACCATCAACCCAACACTGCCACTATAATCCCTAAACCACCACACCACATAATCCAGCACCAGATCCAGACATCTCTTAAACACCTCAGGGATGGTGACTCCACCACCTCCCTGGGCAACTGTTCCAATGCTTGGCCACCCAAACAGTGAAAACATTTATTCTGATATCTGAACTGAATCTCCCCTCAGCTTGAGGCCATTTTCTCTGGTCCTCTCACTGCGGGCACAACAGAAGAGACAGGCCCCCACCTCACTACAACCTCCCTTCAGGGAGTTGTAGAGAGTGATGAGGTCCCCCCCGAGCCACCCCTTCTTGAGACTAAACAAGCCCAGCTCCCTCAGCTGCTCCCCATAAGACATGTTTTCTAGACCTCTCACAAGCCTTGTTTCGCTGGAACATTCCAGTATCTCCATGTCCTTTTTCAAGTGAGGGGCCTTGTTCCTCTGAAGCACTGAGCGAAAGTACTTCACAGGATCATTCTGAAGTTCTGTTCACAATTACTATTTCAGCAACATTCAAAGCACTGGGAATAGCTTCTGTATCACAAGCTGGCATTTTATACTCTAGCTATGGGTAGAAACTTCAAAAAAAAAAATATTGCTGTGAGCCTGTTGCAAATGCAGAGAACACTGGAACCCAGAGAGAATAGGGACACTTCAGTTAGCCACCCTGGTATAACCCTGACTGAGCAGTCACTTGTTTTCCTGGCACACGAGTCAGTGTTCCTGCTGGGCAGTAAAGCAGCAACAGCTCCTGCCAGCTTGGATGAAGATGACCCAATCTTCTCCTTTACCAGCTCAGATGCCATGGAGCAACCAGTGCTGGCTGCTAAACCCACAACTCTTGAACACAACACCTGAAGGGACAGCCAGATGTATTATTATACTCACTTTGTGCATTGCTCCACAGCGTGGACATTAACCTGTTGAAGAACATCTTCACAGAGCATGATCTGTGTTTGGTTTGGGTCTCAGAGACTCGGGACATGGCAGCACAGAATTATTCTGGGTACATGAACACTGGGCAGCCAGACCTCTGCTGCCAAAGTCAGATTTGAGAGGGAAACCTAGCACAAACCTTCCCAGAAAGCTTCTATTTACTAAATGGAAATCACGCTTTGGACAAGCAGGTCCTGGACTGTGTCCCAGGTGCTGTGAAAGCAGCACAGTGCCCTGGCACAGGGCAGGGTGCAGCTCAGACCTTTGGCAGCTCAGCGATGAAGCAGGTTCCCTCCTGTCAGTTCAGTTCCAGGCTCCTGTTCAAGTCAGCCCTGACTAAGGCCTGTCTATATTAAAGAAAAGGACCAGCCCAAAAACATTCCCGGGCTTTGCTGAAATAAACCCTCCATTCATACATTCTTCATCTACCATATTTTTGTAGGGCAGGAAAAAAGCAGCCATCCTGACATATCAGATTTGGAATTTCTTCAAGTCACAGAAGATCCCCAATCATGCTCCTGTGGGGGAGGCCAGGCAAGCCCTCCCATGCAGCCACAGATACACACATAGAGGCCACGGACACCACTCCTGTCTCAACCTTTGCCACCTCCACACTTGCTGAGAAGATCCTTCTTCCTATTTGCTCAGCTGCAATCCTCATCAGCAGGATCAGTAGGAATAAATCCAGGGGAACAGGCCAGAGAGTAAGTTTCTGTTCCCAGTCCCAAGGGTATCTAGCCCTGATAGACAGTGGCAAAGCTTAACCCCTAGGAAATGTATTTGACTACCACTCTGGCATAACCAGCTCGGTGGATAGCCTCTCGAATGTTAATCCAATTTTTCTCAAAAAGAAATAAATTAATTAGAAATATATTTTAAAACAGATATTGGATTTCCAGGAGAACACTGGCACGCTTGTTCAGAATTTCCACAACATGTAGTCTCAGTGCAGAAAGAGCTCAACTGCCGAGCTGCTGCCTAATGCAGCACATCTCCAAACCTCTACATCCAACCCTTTCTTCTTCCAACCAAGGTCTGACCTCATTGACAACTCTTTTGTGTAAACTTGTATGTAAACTTATACCGCAATGTCACGCTTTCTAGTGACAACAGCTGGGCTATATCAGATGTGAAAGCAGAGAGCTGACCTCTACTTTTCCCCAAATCACAAAGGAAACCTTTAAAAGCTGACATCGAAACAACCCAGTTTCCACATGCTGACTGTTTGTGCTACCCAAGGCAAAGAAGACCTTGGAGAATGGATAAAAATCTCCTCAACTCTGGGCCACAAGTCTTGGACAGCATTACACAGAGCCATTCTGACCATCCTCCCCCTTCTTACTCTCTGCCTATCCAGGTTTCTGAGTGGGACAAGAGGAAAGAAGAGGACATCGAAGATAGGACAAGGTTTCCAGCATTTGGCACATGACCAGATTCTGAACTGACACTGCTCAGGAGGGGAAGTGGTCTTTACAGGAAAACTCAGACATGGTCCCATTGCTCCCCAGAAGGGATTTCCATACACATTGCTTTTATCTTAATCCACAACCCCTCCCAGGTAAAACAACACAGCCATATGTTTTTAAAGGAAACTGTTTTATCTCTGTCCACAAACCTCTTCAAAGTACACACACTTTGCTCTCTGGTCCAAAAGCAAAGTGATGGCTAATTCAGTTCAGAGAATTAGGTCCAAAGCAAACCACACAACCCTTTTGGCCCACAAAAAAAAAATATGCCTAGACAAAAAGCAGATAAAGGATAGAGTCCCATTCAGCTCAGCTGTCTGCTCCCAACAGCTGTCCTCCTTACACCACAGGGCATCTCCTGAAGCACCTCAGAAAGATCAGATAAATTATTCAAAACACAGGCTAATTCCTGTTTGGACTCTTTGTTTGCTCCAGGACCAACAGAGCTGCCTGCTTCCTGGAGGGCTGGCCCTGCCTCCAGTAAAGGGCAAACACCGAGGTTTTGATTTGCACAAAATGAAATCAATTTAGCAGCTAATAAATACACAATTTATGCAATATACATACTCACAGCTCCCTCGATGCTCATGCAGAAGTTAATGGCCTTACCTTGCCAAGGATAGTCACTGCCTCACCCACCTGCAAGGCAGTTCAGCTCACCTGGGAGGGAGACGATGCTCTGAAACATCGCGTTGCATTTCCTCACTAACAGCAATAGCAGAGATCCAGCCACAAAGGGCTACAGCCTGAGGAGTCAAGGTCACACATTTTGGAAGATGCTCTGCAGCACCACATGACGCTCCTGATGCAAATCCAGGCCAACAGTATCTCACACACCCCACACAGGGTCTGTGCAGGCATGGAGCAGGCATCCAGCGGGGCTGCAGAGAGCTCCAGTGGGACCTGTGTTTGCCTAGTCTGGTCTCCTGAAATATTCACCACGCACAGGAACTTAAACCTATGACAACTGATAAAAATCACACTTCCACCTTTCCATCTAACCATGAGGAGGCACAGACACATCCAGCACCTGCAGGACTAATCCTGAAAAAATGGAAAAAACACATCACGGGGATCTTCACGACCCTAAACCTTCCCCTCAAACAAGAGAAAACCCAGTAAGATGGCAGATGCCTGTAAGAACCAGGTTAACCTAACCTAACCTAAAATAAAGTGGAATGAAAAGTTTAGAACTGAAGTCAGTGCCATAGCTTATTCAGAACAATGGCTTCTGAATGCTCAGGCTGACACAAAGCTTTACTGCTGTGGCTGAGGTAGAGCAAGTTTTCAATTCTCCCTTCCTCCCTGTCATTATTTCCAAATGTATTTGGCTGCCAAAGTTTAAAGTCTTCTTTTACATCCTTTGATTTAAAACACAACCCTGCTGTCCTCTGGGTGCTCTGGGTTTACCATATTAAATCACAGGATTTAGTTCAAGCCTCTCTCACTGCAAATCTCCCTGCAGTCTATCCTTCCCTTCAACTTCAGGAAGGGTCTCAGGAAAAAGACCAATTCACTAAGGCACAGTTCCCAAGAGATAAAAACTCTGAGACTAAAGGCAAGAAGGAAGCTATTGAGCCCCAACATGGTGGTCTTCTACATCTAAGAGTCACTGTATACCAGAGCACTGCTTCTTACCCTTGCAGGTTCCCAGCCCGATGCAACTGGGGCAATCTGCTTGACCCCTGGCAGGCAAAAACGCACACAAATAAAACCGCAAAACCAAACAGAAAAACAGAAGCCAGATGAACTACTCAAGCCCACCCTCACACAAAAGACTGAAAAACAGCATCTGGGGAGGCCACACAAATTATTTTGGCAGCAGCAGAGCAGCTTCTTGGTGAGTCAGAAGCATCAGGCTGTACTGGGCAGCACACATACCTCTGCCCTGCCAGCAATGCCAGCTATGAGGGCTGCTGACACAGTGTCAGCATCTGAGGGAGCCTGCAAGGGAACCAACTGACTCAGGCTTAGATCAGCTTAGTGGGCACAGGATTTAGGATAAGCATACACCCCTGTGCCATACCGGCATGGTCTGACAAGTGATGGAGCCAAGCCACCATGTTCTCCACCTGCCTCAAGAAAGGTGGGTTTTCTCCCTCCTGCCACCCTCATGGCATCATCCTACCCCTTCCTGCTCTGCAGCTTGAGGAGCTCTGCCCCTGCAAGGGAAAGGCAGGTCCTGAGCTGGGACTGCTCACAGGGCAGGGGGGACAGACACGGCCCCAACAAGGGAGATGCTGTCAAGGTGAACAGAAGGGCTGCATGTGTTAAAGGTAATGTTAAAGGTATGTATGTAAAAGGAACATCTGTACCGGCACTTGCACTCAGTTCAAAGGTGGGAGCACAGGATCACACCACAAGAGGTGTCACCTGCGGTGGCAGTTTTCCAAGCATCTTGTACACAGTTTATCTAAGTCCACCTATCAAACCTCAACAAGAGACCTGTAACAGAGATAACCTGTCCAATAGCTCAGCAGCCGTAGAAGGAGGTGGGATGGAGGTAGAAAACAGGGTGCAGAGTCACAGCAAAAATTACTTTGTCTTGCTCAGACAACCAGAAGAACCACAAGTGAAAACCAAAGAGGGCTCCAAGGCTGCACAAATTCTTCCTGCAACCCCATCCCAGGAGAACAAGATGCAACCCACTCTTCCTGCAATTTCACATTTAACCCCTTGGCACCTTCAAGATAACCAAGAGCACTTTCCCGCTCACTGATTTTGACAATCAAGTATTTCAATATTTTAACAGCCCCCTAATCACCCAAGTGAGTGCTGTCTGCAAGGGGTGAGCCTCACACTCATGTCCAGACACTCTCCAAACACAAGCACTGGCATCACCAGGGGGTCATGTGCAGATGAAGGGATAACGAA
Source organism: Anabacerthia variegaticeps (assembly GCA_035583185.1). Lineage (NCBI taxonomy): Eukaryota > Metazoa > Chordata > Aves > Passeriformes > Furnariidae > Anabacerthia > Anabacerthia variegaticeps. The sequence continues at coordinate 9,862,543 of JAWWEW010000042.1, read as the reverse complement.
CACGCAGTAGCTGTTCCACTCTGAGCCCAGCACAGGCACAGTGTCCAAGGTATCTACAAGTTGAACAGAAGCAACATAGGTGAAGTGTCTCTCATCCAGGATTTACCACAAGTAACTGCCACACATTAACTAATCCAGATATAGGAAGACACCCTGTTGAAAGGAAAACATTTTTCTGTGCTCAACAGGCACTGCACTATCATTTAACCACTGCTCACAGATCCCTTCTGCAACCAAACAAGTCCGCAACATGAAAAGAAACCTGAGTACCCAGAAGACAGACAAAAGGCCTTTGCAGGGAATACCAGCAGCCTGGAATAACACAGTGCAAGAATCACATTACTGAGGGCATTGGCCAAGGGAGCAGCAGCAGAACTGAACAGGGAGAACTAAAAAACAGAAGCCGACCAAACCTATATGAAACCAGCTTAAAAATGCAATAACTACCGGACCAATTGACTTAAAGATGCAGATTATTTTGAACTGGTGTCATTAAAGGGACTCAATTTCTCATAGCAGAAGAGACGTTACAGCCCAACAACTGTAAGTGACCAGGATCAACACAGGACTCCCCAAAACATCCTTCCATCTCTCCAAAGCCAGTAGACTGTACAATAATAACCTGCCCTGACCAGAATATCCATGAAAAAGCCCATGCCCCAAGCTGACACCTCCTAAACCAGAATGAAAAGGGTCAACCCCAAAATCAAGCATGTTCTCCTCAGTCTGCTGCTGCAGCACAGCAATCTCCACCTCCCCGAGTGGATGCTGCTGTCTCAGCATGTGGCAAAAGAGCAACACTCACATCCACATCTAAGGAGGTATTTCAATACAATGCAGCCCATTTTAAATAAGGCACCTGACAGCTGGAACATCACCAGCGCCTTTCCAAAGCTGGTTCAGATTAGGGCACTCCAGCCTTTGAGAGGATGCCAGAAGCATCACATCCATTCAGAGATTTTTATTTCTTTACAAACATCACTTTAGTGAAGCCTGGATGGACACTTCCTCCAGGTTCCTGCCTCTTGGGGCAGAGCACTACACAACCATCCCATGCGGCCTCTTCCCCTCATGCAGTTATTCTTTCCAGTCTCCACAGGCTACAGCAGCTATTCCTCCACTGGGAAGCAGGCTTCTATTTTCAGTTTCACATAAAATCTTATCAAGCCTAAGTCCAACAGAAGACACCTGACTTCAAAAGAGTGATCAGGTCGCAGCTGTATGATACAAACAAGGTGTTTATGTGTGTTTGATACATGCAGAGCTTGATGCAGTTACACAAAATTCCTGTAAGCAAGGCTTCACTGCATACACACAAATTTAATTTGGGGGACTCCTCAACATCATCAGGTTTGGAAAGTATACATTCAGGCCTTTTATCTCTTCCTCAAAAAACTCATCTTTCTCTTACAGGATGACCCTCATTTTCACTGACAAGAGTATGACTTCCACACTTCTTGGCTTCCTCAAATCAGCATAAAATAACTGAAAAGGCCTCCCAGGGTCTGAGGAGATTAACTACTTTGGGCTGCCCCTTTACCAGGAAAACAGACAGATCAAGAATATCAGAAGATTACAATTAAAGTAAAACAGAAAGCCAAAATGCCAAATGTATGCCCACATGCCAGTACAGTCCTGCATGTGCAGGTGTATGTCAGGACTCAAACACAGTGCAGACATCGCATCCATACAGGAATAAACCGGGGGCACAAATGAACTGAAATACATTGGTTTGCTCACCACACAACTGTCTTTACCTTCCACAACAAATGCAAACATGTCCAGATAGACATACACCCATCAGTCTGCCAGCATCAGCTTGCACCAGTACTGTCTGCTAACACACACTAGTTTGATAACTCCACTGAGGGTAAGAGAAGTGTGGTGCCTTCTGATTGCATTCAATCAGTTCCGGTCTGCCAAAGATACAACTCACTTGGCCTATATTAGCATAAGTGTTAAGGTAATTAACACACAGGGACAGATAACACTTATTTTCCTACTTACTGAGGACAGGGGTTAATTCTCCCCTCCAGTCCCCTTTTTCCTTATCTTGTTCTTTTCTATTTTCCTTGTTTTCATATCTATATCATACATTTCATTTTACCTGGCCATTCATACCCTGCTTCATTCCTAACCTGTTGCTCACTGGCTGCTTCTTCAAAACTCCTGCACCTCCCCACAGACTTCTTGCTGCCCAAATTCGTCTCCTAGGTTCCCAAAGCAAACTGCCATGTTCACACTGCTGACTCCTTTCACCTTCTCCACCCACTGTGCCCCTCGGCTCAGAGAAGCAAGTCCCCCTGCCAACCTTTTGACAGTGCCCACTCTGCATCCCAGCAGACCCAGTATCTCAACGCCTCACTCCTCTCCTCCTGTCAGACCTGGGTCCCGGAGCACCTTCCATGGTGGGGAGAGAGCTGCTCCAGTCATTCCATGCATTCAGCAAGGCAGCAACACAGCAGAGGAGGACACAGGAGTCACGGCATCTCTTACTGAGTTCCCATAGTAAGGATCACAGCGGTCACAGAGATGCCCACAAACAGTTTCAAGCAATATTCTGCCTTTGCCAGTGCTGCCTGCAGGAGCCATAACCACCCCAGTGACATGCTGCGGTTACACACCCACACCAAACCCACCTGACAAGGGGACTGATGAAATCCATAGCAGTGTTCAACAATTCCATCACCTGCCAAATATGAACAACTCTTGAGCCTTAAAAAGCATCCCAGCATCTCTTTTCTGCCAGGCAGAGAAAGGTACAGGGAAGAACTTCCTCATAAATAGGCACAAACTGATTGCCCAGCTCCAGTAAGTCACTGATGTCCTGAATGGCACCCAAAGGTGACACAGGGACTCTAGTTCATCTCCTGATGCACTCAGGTACCTCCTGGCAACCTCCCTGCCCAGGCTCCTTGTCTCACATTCAGAGGACTCTCTCACCAGAGACAGACCTCCTCTGATTTTTGCTAAAAACAGAAAGGTTATGGCTGGAGTCAGGTGAAGCAGGAAAAGATGTCAATGAGAGAGCAGACAGAACCATAGACACATGTGAAGGCAACTGAGAATCCCAAATTCCTGCTGAATGGATCAGGAATTCCCACCCAACACAAGTGAGCCATCATGCACCCTCTGAGAAGACATATACAGTAGTTCTGACTGGCCTTTGAAAGACACCAGAACATACCACTCAACTCAGCAATGATTTGAAGAAGTCCCAGTTGCTTCCAGTCTTCCCAAATGCCCAATGCAGGGGCTGAGTCCATAATAGCCAGTTATAAGTGGTTCCAGCTCCTGTTTGGCACTGGAGGCAGGATAAGTGACTCCACAGGTTGTAACTGGAATCAAAATTCTCCCTATGCCTTGGAATTAATTAAATTCCTAGATTTCATGCCATCATTTCTTCAAATGATCATTTTCTTCATAATGTCAGCAGTAAGACTATTACTAATTTTTGCAATGACAGAAACACAAAATTGCTCCAATTACAGTTTGAGTGTTGTTTTTTTTTTCTTAAATCACTGTCAAAGCATGGCAGAATCTGTTTTCTTCAGAAAACATCCAGGACTCTAAATATTTGGGACTGTTCCTGAACTTTAACAGTACACGTAAGTAAGAAGGACAACAACTCATTGCATCAGCTGTCACCAGCTGATCCAGACAGACCTCAGCGTGCACTCAACATTTAAAAAATTATCAAATAGGATCTGTCTTAATACTTAGAATTCCAGCTCTTCTGTGTCTCAGAGCTGTGCCTTGAACACAGCATCATGAACTGCACTGGCCAAGAGACCATTTGGGAAGAAATGAAGCTTCAGGTCCTTTGCCATGGGCAGCTAATCCAAGTAGCCAAGAGAAGATATGAGCATGAAGCTGGGGCACACAGAACACTAAGGGCCAGAGGACCTGAAGCAAGCCCTTGCCTGATCATGAGGCCGGAGGGCCATAGCTGCACAGTAAGCCCAGCATGACAACAGCACAGTGTCCCTTCATCTCCTTATTGTCACCTGGAGGACTTTAGCCTCTGCATCAAAACTGCTGTAGGATATCAAATTAAAAACAAAACAAGGTGGGCTGTAGAGACCTTCTGGATCCTCTGCCCTAGCCCCAGACATCAGTGTGATGGGACTCAATTTCCATGAAGACTTCTCCCCTGTACCACCACCCTCCACCTCTCCCCCACCTGCAGCCCCTGCCTGAATGCCCCCACAGCAGATCCTCCTTATGGAACTGCCAGTCCTCATACCGAAACTGAAACTCCCTGTGAGGGACTCTTGCCTCAGGCCAGCTTGCCCAAGCACGTCCTGTGCATAGGCCCTCCAAAAGCAACAGATTGCTGTCCAGAGGAGCACTGCCACAGCCCCTCAGCATGGGAATTGTCCCACCCTCTTCCTCACAGCAGCAGTTGCACGAGTCAGGTTGGAGTGTTTCTGGATGAAAATTAACTGAGCAAAACTTGTTTTTTATATATAATTACTTGTTCCAGCTTAATGACTTCCTTGCTCCTCCTCGTCATGCTGTTTAAGCCAATTAAATAAACACTGATGCAGTCCTACCTACTCTTCTCCCCACCCAGCAATGCATTCCTGTACCTCCCTTGCTCCCATGCCTGCCCAGCCCCTCCACAAGCACACACTGGGCATCCCAACTGCAGAACACTCAATACCTTTGGGGGGTTTGCTTTGTTCAGCTCAGCTTGCCTTGGCATCAGCAGGGACATGTGTGGTGTGCAAGGCCACAGAGCGACTCAAAGGGCAGCCAGACCTCTCCCAGCAGCCTGCAGACCATGTGCAGCCACATCTAGAGCCTTCCCATCCTTCCCACAGCCCACACAAGGGGCATGGCAGCAGAGGAATTTCTGTCCTCCTGGAACAGAGTTTCTTGCAGGTTCTAGGAACCAGCACTACCACAGTGACCTGCTGCTCCAGAGCCCACCCAGGACCCCACACTGAGCTCCTCCCAGGGCACCTAACACTCACCTGTTGCCACCCCAATATCGACTTGCACCACCAGCACTTGGGTATCATCATGCTGGCCTGTTGTCCTGAGTCAATATCTAAACAACCACTCAAACCAGCCACAACAGAAGCAACTGCCCTTCCTTCACCTGGAGAAAGGATGCAGATGCTGCATCACCACACACTCACAAGCCAACACAGGTTCTGGGATCAGGGTGCAAATCCAACTCTCAGCCCGAGAGACAGGGGATTCAGAGGAACAACTCAAATATGAAAAATGGGTCAGGGGGCCACATGGAGGGCCACAAGGAGGGTTGTAACTGTGCTGTAACAAGGCTAGTTCTTGTTTAATCACAACAGCTTTGGCCAAGTTTTTAACACATGCATTTAATTCACAAAGTCTGGGACTCTGGTTCTTGAAAGGTGGATAATGCCACCTTGACAAGGCCCAACGGGTAGCCAATTCTGTGCAGAGCGTAAGCTACAAAGAGCCAAAATTCACCTTTTTATTCCACATATACCACACTCTTTGTTTTAACCATCAGTTTCAGCAGTCCGTCCCAGGAGGACCGAACAGGGACTACAGCAAACAACTGTGACAAACATTATCTGCTGACAGTACCTGCACCTCTGTCACAAAGAGAGTGATCTTTCCCTCTTCCTGTTCCCAAAACAGGGTGAACAGCTTCTTTAGTATTACCATCCCTGTATTTAATTTGACAAAAAAAAAAGCAAAACCAGCACTGTGCCACCTCCACCTAACAAGGCCTAAAATGCTGCTCAAGCAGAGAGTATTCTCCAATGGTCTAACTTTAAAGGAGAAACTCAAAGGGTGTTTGCTGAGGCCGTTCTAAAAAAATAAATATCCACGATTTTGCAAGGCTGCTCCACCATCAACAAGTGCTGGTGAGAACCAACACGACCCTGCTGCAGCACCGTCAGTTTCCATCGGAACGGAACAGAACCGACCCGCAAGCTGGCGTTGGGCAGATTTTACTGAGACATGTGCCCTGCCAAAGGCGCCGGGGAGGCGATGGCCGGGGCAGGGCCGTCCTGCCGCAGCCCGGCCCGCCGGGCCCGGCCCCGGTCGCGGCTGCCGCGGCCTGCGCGGCTCCCCCGGGGCGGCCGCAGCTCCGGTCTCGGCCGGGGGAAGCCGGAGCCGCGTCCGGCCCG
>JAWWEW010000042.1:9797740-9851642 GCA_035583185.1 Anabacerthia variegaticeps | reverse complement strand
TTCTTCTCTATATACATGTATATATGTGTAAATACATATAAACTGGTTTAGTGTTACTGAAGTTCAGTTCTGTGGGTAATCTTCCCCCCCTTTCCCCTGTGGCCAGGAGGGGTCTTTGGGGCTTCTGTCCTGGGCTCTCTGGCTCTTGGCATTTGGCCAATTTTTCAAACCATCACAGGATGTTTCCCTAATATCTGGTCAAAACCTTCCAAGCCACCATTGGTGGTGATACACCCCTTGGTGTATCATCTGGTGCCAGGAGGAAAAATAAGGCTCTGTTACCTCTGCAACCACCCCACAGGCAATAACGCATTATTACTAGATTTTGCATCCTTTTTGCCCACTTTTGTTCAAAGGTCACATTATCTGGACTCCTGACCATTCTGGACACTGTTTGCAGGACCCCAGTCCGAGTGCCCACTGGTGACCCGTGACAGGAGCCATCAACACCCAGGAATAGCGGCAACAGTAACTCCCTGCAATGTGTACACTTCTCTTTATGGAGTCTAGGACATTCCTGGACTTATTGCTACAGAGGCTCTGTGAGGGATGACCTGTTGATATGCTGGCTGCCTCGTGGTCAGTGGTACAGCTGGTGAGAGGCAGGAGAGCCCTGCCCTTGTTGAAGTTCCCGGGATGTGCACTCTGTAACCAGTGCCACCTGGCTCTGCAGTCGGCTTGAGTTTGAGCACAAGCATTTTCTGATCCCCGCTACAAATCAGCAGCAATGAATCACAGAATGGCTTGTGTGGGAAGGGGCCTTAAAGTCCACCCCATTCCACGCCCTGCCATGGCAGGGACACCTTCCACTAGCCCAGGTTGCCCCAAGCCCCGTCCAACCTGGCCTTGGGCACTTCCAGGGATGGGGCAGCCACAGCCTCTCTGGGCACCCTGTGCCAGGGCCTGCCCACCCTCACAGGATCGGGACCGGACCGAGATCGGGACCGGGCCGGGATCAGGATCGGGCTCGGGCTCGGGCCCGGGCTCGGGATCAGGATCGGGCCCGGGCCCGGGCTCAGGGTGGCTCCGGGCCCGCCCCTGTCCCGGCCCTGCCCCGGCCCGGCGATGGCGGCGCGGCTGTGGCGCCTCTGCAACCTGCTCATGGCCGCCTTCTTCGGGCTGGCGGCCGCCGTGCAGGTGAGGCTGGGCCGGCCCCGCTCCGGTCCTCCCCCATCCCCGCTCCTTCCCCCTTTCCCCCGGCCCCTCTCCCGGCCGGCTCTCAGCCCGCTCCTCCCGTCCCAGGTGAACGATCCCGACGCGGCGCTGTGGACGGTGAGTTCGGGCTGCCCTCGCCCCGCCGCAGCCCCAGCCCCAGCCCCAGGCCCAGCCCCGCTCCGCCCGTCCGAGCCGGGGCCGCCGCAGGAAAACTGCTCCGGCCTTCCACCTGGGCAGCGAGCGAGCGCCGGGAGAACGACCGCAGCGCTGCAGTCCGACCGTGCCTCCAGGATCTGCCTCATTCCACCTCGGACCTGCACCTGCCCCCTGCACAGCACCGGTTCCGTGGGCTCCCCGCTCCCGTCCCTCTGCCCGGCGCCGCCCTGCCCCATCGCCCTGGGCTCGCCCCGGCTGCCCCCCGGGACGGCCGCGCACAGGGAGCGAAGCCCTTCCCCTTCCCTTTCCCTTCTGCGGGCAGGGGCTGCCAAAGGGTGGACGAACCCCCCTGTGCCTGCCCTGGGGTACCAGGATTCAGGGAAGGGGCCCTGCGGTGGCTGGTCAGGCAGCCAGCATTTGGGAATTGGGGAGGTGAAGACTAAGGCTGGGTCTCAGCCGATGGCCTGGGATTTTAGGTGGTGATAAAGAAGACAAACGCTAACAATGCTGGAGGGAGAGGCTCTGAGACCTGCTCTGTGTCTCTGACAAATTGCTGTGAAGGGGAGAGTGGCTCGGCACTTCTGCTTCCTGACCTTGCTAAGTTTTCCTACAGAGTAGATTTATATGTCATTAACAGGTTGTCTACTTAGTGCCGGCTGCCCTGACACTGCTTGTCAGCATCAACCCTTCAATAACAGGTATGATACTAGCGTGCAAAACAGGGTCTCTTCTCAAATTTTGCCCGAAAAAGTTTTTTGGGTGTTTTTAATTGAATCTCAGATTAAAATCAGGCCAAGTGGAAACATGTCCCACTACCTTTGAGGGCAAAAAGTTGTGGGACCTGCTTCTATAGAAGCTGGTCATTGGTTTTGTACTGGTGGCTGGATGTGCTGCAGGTGAAGAGAAGCCCTGCAGAAGGGCTTGCCTGTGCACCCCAATTCCAGCTCAAACCCCAAGTGGAGCAGAAGCCTGGGAGCGTACTCTAAGCCTTCCTCTGTTGTTGACCTTAGCATATTAATTAATTTTATTTCCTTGTTGTAAATCTGTGTTTTCACTTATCTACCTCCTGCAAAAGCAACTGAGCTCTGCACAGTCCTGCGAAAGCACTAAAAGTCTTGTTCAGTGCCAGGTATTGCAGCTGGCCCACAGAGCACATAGGCAGCCGGGGCAATGTTCAAAGGCTGTGTTTCCAAGGGTGTATGCTACAGGGGCAAATGCCACTTCACACATTCAGAGAATCAGTCATATCAGATTTGTTTCAGGACTCCAGAACACAGTTAATTTTTTTTTTGTATTTTCATTCACTAGAAATAATTTCAAAATAAGTCCATTTTTTATACACAAAGTGACTGTATCTGTTCTGGATGAGTACTTGCTCTGAGTAAACTAAAAGCACACTTAATAGCAAAAAAGAAAACCTTCAGGTGTGCATGCTGTTGTCACAAATGACACCATTGCAGTCTCTTGGCATTTTAGTTACCTTAAGCATATAAAGTGGAAGCATTCATAATGCCAGAACCTCTGAGAGCTTGTTGCTTGTGGGTTTGAACATTTCAGGGAAAGTTTATGTGTGTGATAGGTGTATCTTCAACATAATGGCATTTGGCTGGTCAATAGAACCTGCATGTTAAACTCACAAGTAGGGTTTTACTTGTGAGAAGATCTGTAGGAAAATAACGATTATAATGCCACAATTGTTGTATAACTGGAGATTTAGGTAAATTCACCAAGGGATATTTGCTATTCAGGTCTGTGGAATACCCCGATTCTTCCCTTGCTGAACTGTAGTAAGTTCAGCCAAATGGGGAATTGCTTACAGTGTTGGGTCATGCTGAGCTTCTGAGTCTTGGCAGCTTATCACCTTTAATGGTTGCCTGGAGGGGCCAATGCCCAGAAAATACTGCTTTTAACTTTAGGTTTTTTGCTTTTGACATTGCTGAGATCAGAGAGAACTGCCAGTGTCGTTTCTTACCTCCCTTCACAAGCCCCTGGGAATGGACATGGAAAACCACAAGAACCTGTGGGTCATTCAGATATTTCACATCATGTGTATTTATCTGTTTAAAAACATCAGTCCCCAGGCAGAGGTGTCATCAGTTTTGGTCATCACCACAGGCAACACCCAAGGCTGAGCCTCCTCAGGGAGTGTGAGCACAGATGCTCTGCACAGTGGTGGCTGCCTGAGGGTTGGGGCTCCCCTGGGCTCCCCTTGGCCCCTGGGGTCATGCTGAGCACCTGGTTTTGGCTGTGAGCTCCAGAAAGGCTGTTCCTCCTGCTCAGGATAACTTCTATTTGTAATACACCTTGTGATTTTGTTTTTCCGTGCACATTGAATGCTGGAGCCTATAGTGTTTGCTGCAGAGAACAGGAAAGTTTTCATTGAGATCCTCTTGCCAAGAAGTTGCATTCCGAGAAAAGCAAGCCCCAGGCCCAGTAGTATTTATTTTTCAGAGCACTTCTTAGCAGATTGCCCTGGTCATAATGATGCTGGTCATAATGACATCTTCCTACCTAAGCTGTGTGTGTTTGTTGGAGGCACCTTTTTAGTAACCCAGTTGCTTTTGGATTTATAGGGTGTCCTAGTTCATTTACTTAATGCTTCATTGTAATTGCTGACTGTCTATTTTTTCCTCAGATAATGGTGTTTGGAGGAGCCTCTGTGACCTTCATTCTGTTGGCTGTGTTGTTGGGACCATTGCCTTGGCTTGCTCTTTGTTTGCTTATGCTCAAGGAAACATTTTTCATGAAGAGGAAGGCAGGTAAACTGGGTTTTATTTGCCCCTGTGCAAATCCAACTTGACCAAGCCATCTCCTTCTGGTGTTGCCTTCTAAAACTTTATTTGCTGCACTGTTGCAGTGAGTGTTGTTGGTCTAAAGGAATCAGACCAAAGAGGAGGGACCATAATGCTCCCAACTGGTGATTCCTTGGACACAGGGAGAGTGAACAGTCATTGCTTGCCTGACTGTGGCAGGTAGATTTACCAGGGGGCAGCTCTGGCTTTCAAAGATCAGAACACAAGAACAGTGAAACAGCTCTGTGCTCTCTTTCTGGAGCTGTAGAAATGGTAATTATTGTTTTAAAAACTCTTGACGTGATACTATATGCATGTTTATCTGGCATGGGCTGCTGAGTCCTCCAAACTGCCAGGAATTGAGGAGGTAGGATTTCTTACCTGGACACTGGGATGTTGCCCAAAGTAGGTGCTTGTACAGTATTGAGGTGAAACCCTGGCAGCTGTTCATGGTCTGGAAAACTGGGTTGCTGTTTGCTCTGTGTTAATGAGAGAAATGTACTGTGGAATTTAAGTCTAGCAGTGGAGCAAGAAGTGGAGGCTGGAATTTCTGCAGCTGTTTAGCTGGGTCATGTCTGTAGATCTTTGATGCGAAGCAAAGTTACTCCTTGTAAATACCTTTATAATTATAATCCTAGTAAAATATATTCAAGTTCTCCAAAGGAGCAGCCACTACTCCACTTGTTTTGGAGGCTAAATTTGTATTCTCTGAATGTAGACATCTGCTTGTATTACTTTCTGATCTGTTTTTTGTTTGGCTTTTTAGAGAGTTGTTTGGTCTGGTGATTATTACAATATGGATGAGTCTTTGTCGCAGTTCAGCAAAGTAAGTTTTATTTCCTCCATTTTTTTTAATCAATTACTACGTTCACACTTAGTGACTAGCTCCTTGAAAACACATAGTTGATTTGGCAGCTTGCTTTTCTGTTTCATGTCACCCTCTGAACCTTTCAGATGTCCAAGCAGTAGCAGCTGGTGCTACAGCCTGGAGGATCTTGCACAGATAAAAGTCTGGGCAGGGGGGAATGTAAGGTTACATGAAACATTTTTTCTGCTCCCCTGCCATACTGGAGACATTTTCTCTTTGCATGAGACATTTTTTGTATTCCAATTAGGTTTTGTAGCCTGAGTTGTCAGAAATTTTTTTCTGCTGGCACACAGTGCCTTTCCAGTAGAGGGCTCTGCTGATGCATCCACAGGAGCCACATTAAAGTGGCAAAATGCTCCCTGCTGTCTTTCCAGCTGCAGGCAGATGTGAATGTTTCATAGCAGTTGTAGCAGTGGCCAAGGGCATCCTGGCTTGTAGTGGCCATAGTGTGGCAGCAGGACTAGGGCAGGGACTGTCCCTGTGCTGGCACTGCTGGGGGACCTCCAGCCCTGGAGGCAGTTTTGGGTCCCTCAGACAAGAGAGACATTGAGGGGCTGGAGTGTGTCCAGGGAAATGAACAGAGCTGGGGAAGGGGCTGGAGCAGCAGGAGCAGCTGAGGGAGCTGGTGGGGCTCAGCCTGGAGAAAGGGAGGCTCAGGGGGGACTTTCTGGCTCTGCACCTCCCTGGTTGGGGGAGTAGCCAGGGGGGGTCGGGCTCTGCTCCCAGGGAACAGAGACAGGAGAAGAGGGAACAGCGTGAAGTTGCACCAGAGGAGGTTCAGGTTAGATATTAGGAAAAATTTGTTCTCTAGAAGAGTGGTCAGGCATTGAGAGGGGCTGCCTATGGAGGTGGTGGAGTCACCATCCCCGGAGGTGTTCAAAAACTGACTGGCATTTCATGATAGGGTTAGTGGGTGTGATGGTATGTGGTACATGGTTAATTTGGTGATCTTGGAGATCTTTTCCAACCATAGCAGTTCAGTGATTTGAAGTAGCTCTGTTGCACTTGTTCCTTTATAGGAGTCCCCTGGGAGGACTTCGTTTGGTTGCTGCAGTCGTGGTCACCCTCTTCCCCTTTGCTTCGTGGCTGTACATTTATGTGAACAAAGAGCTGCGAGTGTCTTGGCCAAAGCACTGCAAAACAGTGATTTAACCGGGTGGGAGAAAGTCTAGAGTAAATATTCTGACCATACTTGCCTTTGCTTTTGGTGCTTAATGAAAGGTTAGTGTCAGTTTGACAGGACCCAAGAATTCCTGGCTGCTTCCAACAATGCCGTTTGAGACTGGTAAAAAGTTGAGGAACACTGTCAAATCTGAGTGGGGAATTTTTCTGTGGAAACTGTTCAGCTGGCTGCTTCCTAAATTTTCAAAGCACTGTTGATCTAATGTGTGCTAATGGTATATTCAAGATATCCTGGCATCCCTGGATCATTCTCCAACCACCTGGTACTTTGGGAAATCTACTGTTCTGTAACATAAGGGACAAGTAAAGCAAACACTGTTTCAATAAATGACTACTCACAGCCACAGAATTTCCAAATATCTGCCTAGATAATCCATTTGAGACTAACTGGGATATTGGGCAGTCTATATTTCTGTTCCTGTGCTAAAATGATATGTAGAATATATCTGAAAAATTATTTTTGTTATTATCTTTAACTGAAAATCACTAGTTTTACAGAGTAATAAACACTATTTTTCTAAAGAAAACTCAGCGAAAGCCTCCGTATTGTTTATGTTTCAGGAGATGTATACTTAAGCCTGCCACCAGCAGATGTGGGCACTATCACAACTCTGCTGCTCACTGGATTTTTCCTGGAAAGCAGGACACATACAGCAGTCCAGCAAGCAGTAAGCATGTCCCACTGCTCATCCTGGAGAAGGAAGCATGGGTGGATAGACGAGCTGGATACATGAGCTGGCTGGGACAGAGGCAGGACAGGTCCAGCTGCAGCATAGCAACACCTTTAGACCTGTGTCAGGGCTTCTTCACTCAGCTCTGCTGCAGGAGATCACAGCTGTGCACACACAGGTTCCCTGCCCCTGTATCTGCACCATTCCCGGCTGTAGCACAGATGGTCTCCATTCCCTTTAGGCTTAGTCTTTTCTGCGGATTATTTTAGTCTTTTAAAGCAATGTTGGAAGACTGCATTAGGGTACAGGGTGGATGTGTTCTGCCAGACATGAGACATTACTGCCTGTTCACAGAAAATAAATATGTTGCAATGTGGCTGGGCAGGTACAACTCTGCATGCTTTAATGCTCACTGAGACAATAACAGCGGGTGGGTTTTTTGACAGTATTCATCATATGGTTTCCATCTTTTCACAGTAACAATCTAGTCTGGATTGGCTGTTTCAAGTCAACATTCTGCATTCAAGTATATTTATTTCAATTCCTGGCCTTCTCTGTTCTCCACAAAGAAATAAGGTCTGTTTCTTTATAGAAAAGTAATTTCTAAAATTCTGTATCCATGAGAAAAATGCCTGAGCTAAAGCAGTAAGGATCAGCCATGCACTTTTCTATAAGCAAACAGTAAGCTGAATCCCTTATTTTTATTCGAGTCCTTCCTTAACAGCAATTTGTGCTTGCTGGCATTTCAGAAATGCATTACTCTGTCTGCAATTCTTCCCCTTCCCTTTAGTATCATTTTATCTTCATAGACATAAATAGTGCCAAAAGCGTTGCTTTCTGGGGGCGTTTCGATCACCCCCTCCAAAGTGAGGTGATGAACTCCATGGGAGTCCAGGCAATACCCCCCGTCGTGCAGGTGCCCGGCGAGGACACAGACCACGCACCGGTGGGAGTGGATGATGGACAGGGCAGCTTCGTAATTCCAGGCCAGGCAAACCCTGTCAGAAGCATCCGGATGAATGGGCAGGTGACCTGCAGTTGAGAAGGAAGGAAACAGGAGAGTTAAACTGTAACAAACTCTCCCTCATTTGGGGCAAGCTCCCCCCATTATGGACAGGATCCCGTTCTGCCCCTTCACAGCTTACATTTTTACCTCACAGGAGCTACAAAGCTGCTACATGTTTTCCTCAGTTCACATACACCAACTAGTAACTTTTGGCATATATTACCTGGGGAACGTATACCCCCTTCAAATACATGGGTTGGAACTAGATGGTCTTTAAAGGCCCTTCCAACCCAAACCATTCTGTGATTTTATAATTTATTCCCCATACCCACCTACCCATAACTACAACTTTTTCTTGGTTTTCATCAGAGAATTTGAGGACTTCATCAAACCAGTCCAGCTGGGCTTGGCTAAATCCTCCATTAAATGCTACAAACTGAGGTTCTTTGAGCCCTGCAAAGAAGAAGCAAGTTAGGAACAGGTGCATACACTTCCCATAGCTCCTCTATTTGCCTTATGTAAATCTGCTTACAATAGATGGTTTACTTTCATAACCTTTGGGATATTTTTTTCATTTCTTGGATCAAAACTCCAGCCTCCTTAGGCAAACGAGAAGAGTATTGGTTAGTGTTTTCAGGGGTTTTGGTCACACTGAGTGCACAGGGTTTTCACTCTGGAGTGTCCCCCACAGCATGGGATATGGTGGGCACAGCTCGGTGCTCTACAACAGCCACCTCGCCAACAGCTGCCTGCTGTCCTGCCCCCGCAGCGCACGGAGCACAGCACAGGTCCAGCCCAGGGGCGTGGGGGAGCAGAGCCCTGACCAGAGCCCCTCTGACCGCGAGGGGGAGGAGAAGGTGGGCAGCAGCGGGGCACCTGCCTGAGAGCCCCTGGCACCTGCTACCAGCCCCGGGAGCTGCCTCCCTGCTCGGGGCAGCGAAGCTCCGGCCGCCCGCGCTCCTGCCGAGCCAGGGGTACCTGCGGGGCTGTTGAGGTCCTCGTTGGGGTTCTTGTCCCGCAGCAGCCGCAGGGACTCCTCGTACCGGGGGCAGCCCGGCTCCCTGCCCAGGGTGCTGAGGTCGTAGGCGTCGAGCACGACGAGGCGGAGCCGCGCGGCCGGGCTGCAGTGATAGGCCTGGCAGAGCCGGTCCGGGGGCCCGGCCGAGCACCCCGCGGGGCGGCTGCACAGCCCGGACCGCGCCAGCCGGGCCCGGCTGAAGTTGTAGAGCTCGTGGTTGCCCCACGCGTGGTGCACCGGCACCGGCAGCCGCCCCAGCGCCTCCAGCACCTGCTGCAGGGCGCCCTCGGCCTCGCCGCGCCGGGCGTTCAGCCCGTCGATGCTGTCGCCCAGCTGCAGCACGAAGGCGACGGGCGGCGTCTCGGCCGCCCAGGCCCGCACCGCGTCCCGCAGCAGGCGCAGGCTGTGCCGGTAGTAGCGCCGCCGGGTGCCCGCGAAGTCCTGCCCGTCCTCGGCGTCCGCGAACTGGATGTCGGCGATGACCCCGAAGGCGACGCGCGGCGCCGCCTCCATGGCGGCCCGGCCGGAAGGGGCGGCAACAACATGGCGGGGGCGGCGGGGCCGGGGCGGCTCGGCCGGGCCGGGCTATGGGGGCTGCGGGGCCGGGCCGGGCTGTGCGGGCTGTGGGGGCTGCGGGGCCGGGCCGGGCTGTGCGAGCTCCTCGGCCGGGCCGGGCTGCCCGCGCCCCGCAGCCGCCCCTTCTCGCAGCTGCCGCCGGGCAGCGGCCGCCGGGAGGGCGGCCAGAGGCGGGTGAGTGTGTGGGTGGGTTTGTGAGTGAGTGAATGAGTGTGTCTGTGTGTGTGTGTGTCTGTGCGAGTGTGTGTGTGTAAGTGTGCGTGAGTGTGTGTGTGTGCGTCTGTGAGTGTGTCTGTGAATGTGTCTTTGTGTCTCTGTGTGCCTCTCTGTGTGCGCGTGTCTGTGTGCCTGTCTGTGTGTCTGTCTGTGCCTGTGTGTGCGTGTCTGGGTGTCTGTCTATGTGTGTGTGTGTGTGTGTGTGTGTCCGTGTGTGCCTGTCTTTGTGTCTGTCTGTGTCTGGGTGTCTGTCTCTGTGTCTGTGTGTGTGTGTGTGTCCGTGTGTCCGTGTGCGGGGCCCGGGCCGCCCCGCCACCCGCAGCCCTTGTCCCCACAGCTGGTGTCGTGGCGCTCGCTGGCGGCCAGCGCCGTGCTGGGCGGGGCGCTGCTGGGCGGCATGAAGGTGGTGAAGCGGCGCAAGGAGCAGGGTGAGTGCGGGCCGGGGCACACCGCGCATTTCTGATTTTCAGACAGTGTTTTTCGTAGTCTGATGACGTGTTTTTTGTAGGCAGATGGTGTATTTTTTTGTATCCGGGTGTATTTCATGCGCCCGGGCATCGCTGGGTGTTGCAGCTTTGCGCAGGGGTGGTTTGTGCCTGTGTGCGTGGAACTGCCGCAGAAAATGTTCAGAAGTTATGAACAATTCAAGATTCAGCATTTGAAAGCCGTTAGGTTGGAATGGCTCTGTGTGCCCGAGCGTGCTGTGACAGCCGATGCTCCGGGGCTGTCGCGGTTCCCTCTGCAGCCCAGGAGCTTTGCCCTCTCCTGCAGGGAATGCCCACACCTCTACTTTCCATGGATTCGCTGTTGAAAGCAGAGATGTTAAAGCTCTTAGGGTATGTTCAGTTTGCAAAGGATGCTGATTTTTCTGTTTCACACTAGGCCAGGTATCTCTGTCTCCTTTTTTTTCCTCTTTCTTTTTAAACAAAAATGCAATTGGATAACAATGAAAGATTTCAAAGGAATTTGTTTCAAAGTTTCAAAGGAATTTGGTGATGTACTTGTTTTTGTCCAAAGGGAATGCTTTTTGGAAGCTGTGTGCACTTTGGGTTTCCACACGACAGGCGTTGGTGGATCCTGAGCTGGCAATGCCGTGCCTGTGCCCCTGCGCGGTGCCTGACTCCAGGGATGCAGCACGGGTTGTGGCTTGGGTGTGTTTGATCCCCTCCTGTGTTTTGTAGAGCTGGAGAGGGAACGAAACCGAGGCATTGGAAAGCCGCTGCTGGGAGGGCCCTTCTCGCTGGTCAGCCACGAGGGGCAGCCCCGGAGCAGCAAGGACTACATCGGCCAGTGGGTGCTGATCTACTTCGGCTTCACACACTGCCCTGACGTCTGTCCCGATGAACTGGAGAAAATGATTGCAGTGGTAGATGAAATTGGTATGGGAATTTGGGGATTTGGTTGGTATAGCGGTCCTGTTGATGGGAGGGTCAGGTTTATTCTGTTAAATTATCACACATGGTGTTGACTGATGATCTTTTTTAAAAAATGCCATTGGCTGCTTTCAGTAGTTGAATTAATTGCAAAGGGATCCACAGATCAATCTGCCTGTCACTAGGGTCTGATGTGACAGCACTGATGTTTCCAAAACAGGGGACTTGGGAGTAAAACATGAGAGTAGCAGCTTACAGGGAATACATTGCATTGTATTTTTGCCAAGAAGTGACTGTGAGGTGTGTTAGGACTTTTTCCCCTCTACTTTCTTCGTCCTGAGAACAAATCTCTGTGAGGGTCTTTCCTGAAGCAGAGTGGCTGTGCTGTGAAATGGAGTGAGGGGGAAGGCTGTGTGTTAGGGTTGTTTTCTCAGCCTGCAGGCCCTGAATAATTATGGAGCAGAGATAATAGTAACTCAGCAAGTGGGAAAGGGGACCAAACTGAAGGAAATATAGCGAAGGCATTGGCTGGAACATGAGGGAAGAGCCTAACCTGTGTCTTCGAGTTTCCTTCTGCAACAACATCCTGGTGCGCTTTCCTTGTGTGAGCCACTGTGTTCCCACATGTGTATCGCACCATGGTGTCCTCTGCAGCACAGCCAGTCTTTCATCCCTCCTGAGCAGGGCAGGGGCTTGGGCTGGGGGGCTGGAAGCTCCCAGTACAGACACAGAGCATTGCTTCTTGTGGCATTTGCTTCATTCACAAATTACATCGATTGAGCTGCACAAAATGTCCTTTCTTAGACACATACTATGGCCTTGGATTGATGTTACTTGGCTGTCAGCTGTTTGAAGGGAGATGAGAAATTATTTTTGGTTTCGTAAAATAAGTAATAATTTTTTATGTCACAGATCAGATTCCATCTTTGCCTAATCTGACCCCACTGTTCATTACCATCGATCCTGAGAGGGACAACGAAGAAGCCATTGCCAGATATGTTAAAGGTATTACTGCTTTCATCCCGTGTCTCATAGCATGTAGTACAGAGCACTGAAAAGGAACCTCTTGAAGGGATTCTTTTCACTAGAATGTGTAAATATCTTGTTTCTGTCTAGAATTTTCTCCGAAGCTGATTGGGTTGACTGGTACCAGGGCACAGATTGACCAAGTGGCTAAAGCTTACCGTGTGTACTACAGCGAAGGCCCCAAGGATGAGGATAACGACTACATAGTAAGTCAAAGCAGAGCCTTTGCCTACTAAAAGGCTATGGATAAGAGCAGCATATAGATTTTAAAATCAGCTGTTGGATCTGTGCTGAAGTCCCACATGACAGAGCCCTTGATGCACTGTTCTGTTAGGCTGTTTGAGAGGTCTCAGTCAGAACCAAGGTGCCCTCTTAACAGGCTCAAAACCTCCCTGAAGCGTGTTCCAGGCCTGCAGACAGTAGCACAGGAACTAGCAAGCCTGGCAGTAAGTCAAACTTCTCTCTGATGTGTAATGTATTTGACTGGCTGCTTTCCTCTGTGCTCCCAAGTGAAAATGGAACCGGAAAATTATGGCAATAGGAAGAGGGAGAAATGAGAATTAAAAGTAACAACTCATTCCCTGTCAAAATGGCACCGAGGAGTATGGTCTTCCTGGCAAGAGACTTGGATATCTGTCTGCAAATACTGTGGGGATTCTCTTCCTCTGACAAACCACCTGCAAGAGAGAGAGCATGTTAATTAATGCTAAATTAAGTGGGAATAAAATATGTAAAGTTATACTTGTAATGAGGAAAATGAGGTTTAGGTGAGGCTGAACTGGGTAGTCAAAATCTTACTCCCTGGAAGTGACAGGACTGATTACAGGGCTCTGAGCTGCTGCCAAGGCTTTCCTGCCTTGCCATGTTCTGAGCAGGTTGGAAGAGTAAAGAGTACAGGTGATAGGATGAGTGAGGATACACATATGATCTTCAATTTCTTCTTTGTTAACTAAGGACATCAAAAGAAACTAAAAACAGGTTCAAAAGGAAAGGTGATTTGGTGTGGATTCTTGTTGCAGTGGGAGTAGAATTCCTTGCTACAGATGCAAATGGTGGAACTTTAAGGGAGTCCACAGTGGGATTTGTTCTTAGTCTTTGGAAAATACAATCTCTCGAGGGTTATGACATGCACAGAAATCTTACCTAGTTCAGGAAGTCTGTGAGCTGAAAGTGTTTGGAAACTGGGAGGTAATAGAGGCAGGTAACATACTTTTGTTGCTGGTTCTCTACTGGTCCTTCAAATGACTGTTGTTGGCCACTCTTTGAGGTGGGATGCTGATGCAGATTGGGTTTGGTCTAATCCGGTATTGTCGATTCTTAATCTGTTTTAAAAAATCTGGTTTAAAACCACTGGACTCCTGCAAATAAATTATCCAGAAAGATAAGGGAAACAAAACCGGTGGTGCATAGTAAGAAGCAGCAAGAGCGGCACATGATCTCAGTGAAAAGAAGATGGAATCACTGATGATGTGCACTGCTCTGCATCACTAAAAAAGGCTGTGAGAACAAGAATTTATTTTCACTTGAAGTGGCAAAGATACAGAAGCCTAAGATACTGTATTTGAATGGAGAAACTGAACACGAATTTAAATCATTCTGAAATCCATCAAAAGATGCTGCCTAATATCAGATTTTCAGAAGGGAGCTGGTGGGAATGCAAGAATAGGTTATAATAACAGGATTGGCAAAGCATGCCTGCTCAGGAGAGGGAAAGAACCCCACAGAACGTGACACTAAATGAGTGAACTGATGTTGAGGAGAGCTGATGGAAAGAGGCTGGAAAAGCTGAAGGAGTGCTGCTTGTTAGGAAGGATGTGGATTCTAGTGAAGCACACCTGGACCTGGATCCTGGCATGGTCATGAAGGGACAGTACAGGGGTTTAGCCAAGGAAAATAACTCCATGGATGACAGCAGCTTGGAGGGAGGCTGGAGGGTGACATTGGACATAGGAGAAGGGATTCAGGAGGGGGCTACTGCTCTGTTGTTAGTGTTAGTCGGAGAGGAGGAAAGGGCAGCAAGGAGAAAGGCAAGTGAGTTGGGAGTAGCCTGGAGGCTGTGAGGAGAGTAGCCTGGGAGCCCCAGATGTGGTGCCAAAGAGAAAGAATATACCTGCATCCCCTCCGGATCCATCACAGGCTCTTGGGTTTGGGAGACAGCGAGCTCTGCATGCTCAGGGCAGGGAGGGCAAGGGATGCAGGACTCAGGAACAGAGTGGAAACAGGATAGCAGCAACAGCAGGCCTGGAAGGAGAGCTGGAGCCTGGTCATATACCTACCTGAGACAGACCCAGATAATTTGTACTCTGTCAGTTCTTCCAGTAAGGTTTTTTTCTTATTTTGTCTTGCCTGGACCTGTGTTCCCGGCTGGAGATGGAGTCTGACATCTGTGCAGTAGTGGGATTTGTTTCCTCTGCTGTGGGATGGGGAAGAGGAACAAGTCCACTACGGCCTTTGGTTGTTTTGACTTTGAAAGAACATTGAGATGAACATTTATATATGTTCAAATTACAATTTCTAAACATCTATTTGAAATTTTTCAAGTATTACTTGAATATTACGAGTTCCTATTTATAATCTCAACTTTATAGTTCTTAATACCAGAATATCCAATTTACTTATTTTATTCTGTGATTTACAAGATTGCATTGATACTCAAATCATGATCTTTGGGGCATGCAGTGGGAACAGTGCAGGCTTCAGGCAGGCACAACTTGTAAAACTCTTTTGCACCCAAACTGCACTCCATTCTATTTAATTTCCACAGCCCAGGATATTCTGAGCAGGCAACCTGACTTTTAAATTTTTTAATGGTAGTTTCCAACTGAAGGATCTAAATGTGATTCAGCTTGCTTAAGAAAAATTGTCTCCTACAACTTGATTTTGCGATCTTTTCTTGAAAATTTGAAACTGGAGTAAAATATCTGAATTTAACCAACTTCAGGAAAATTACGAGAAACATTACTTCAGCAGCAGAAATGCCATTAAGTTTAATGCACCCTTTTAGCTTGTGGTCCTGGAAATGTTCCTGTGATTTCTCATTTCAAACACAGCTGAACTCTGTGCACAGGTGTGTTTCAGTCCCCAGCAATCACATGTTCATGGCCTCCATCACCAGAACTTTGTGTCTTTGCTGATAACGCTGTTGTCACAGATGGGTGCAGACAGTCCTTGCAGTGGCATTTAAGTAAATGTGCAGTAGAGTTATTGATGGCACTTGGTGTGTTCAGCTGGAGAAGAGGGGACTGAGGGGAGACCTTGTTGCAGGGACAACTCCCTGGGGAGGGGCAGGCACTGATCTCTGCTCTGGGGGAACCAGGGACAGCACCCAGGGAATGGCTGGAGTTGGGGCAGGGCAGGCTTAGGGTGGATCTCAGGGAAAGGTTCTTCCCCAGAGGGTGGTGGGCACTGAGCAGGCTCCCCAGGGCAGTGGGCACAGCCCCAAGGCTGCCAGAGCTGCAGGAGGGTTTGGATGATGCTCTGGGGCACAGGGGGTGACTCTTGGGGTTGGGCCTGTGCAGGGCTGAGGGCTGGACTCGATGATCCTTGTGAGTCCCTTCCAACTCAGCGTATTCTGTAATTTTGATACAAATCCAATGAGAATACCCCGGATGTCCATTTATGAGTTTGTTCCAGGGGGCCGCCAGGGGGAGCCCCTGCCCCACTTTTCCCTGTATCCTGCAACCGCTCCCGGCTCTGCTCCCTCATCCCAGTGAAGTTCTGGATCCCACTGTTCACCCTGACAGTGAGCTTGGTGTAATGAAATCCTCCTGTTTATATTATATTTACATCCTGTTAGCAGCAGGAGTTTGAATACCTTGTGGCTGTCGTGGAGCATCATGAGAAGTAGAGGGAAACGGAGAAAAAGTGAGGGGGAAAACCATCATCCCTCAGGTCTGCAGGATGGCATCCCCAGTTTAGACAAGACTTGTCTGCTGGAAGTATTTCTTCACACATTCTGACTGTGCAATGAGTTTTTGCTGTTTATTTTCTTGGGTAAAACTAGCAGAGGTCACTGAGGTGATCATAGGATCCTGGAATATACTGAGTTGGAAGAGACTCACAAGGATCAGTGAGTCCCACTCCTGGCCTTGCACAGGGCATCCCAACAATCCCACCAGGGGCCTGAAAGAAGAGAAGCAGTGATGCTGAGTTTTTTCTTGTCTTGCTTCAGCTTCCTGGGGAGAAGTTTGCAGCTGCCAAAGGCTGATCCCTTTTTTCAGGGAGTCATGTGGAAAAGGCAAGGCATAATGGGTATAAGTTACTCTTGGGAAGATTCCAATTGGGCAGAAGAGTAAAAATTTTCACAGTGAGAAAAATCAGTCATTAGAATAATCTTCTCAGGGAAGTGGTGATTTTCTCAATGTTGGATACATTTAAAATTTGGCTGAACAGGGTCCTGGGCCATCCTGTCCAGGCCATATATTTTCCAAGGGACGTTGGACCAGTTCATCCATGAGGGCCCTTCTGACCTGGTGGTGTGTGATTCTGTGATCTCTTACCAAGCTGTGTTGTGCTCTCTTGCAGGTGGATCACACAATAATAATGTACCTCCTCGGGCCTGATGGTGACTTTGTGGACTATTATGGCCAGAATAAGAGGAGCTCTGAGATTTCAGCTTCTATTGCTGCACACATGAGAAAATATAGATCCTAAAATACAAGATCTTCAAAGACTGCTGTGAACATCACCTGTGGGTTTTGCTGGGGTTGGACACTGGAGTTAAAGCAGAAGCACTCAAGTGCAACATCCTGTCACAACATGCCTCCTTTCCTTCAAACAAGAAAGGCAATCATGTTTCTGCAAATTACTGCTACCAAAAATTTCTACAGAGCCTTCCTCATGGATATTACTTGCAGCAAGATCTAGGCTGCGGAATGAAATTTGGGACTTCTGTGAAACATTGCAGGGAGCAAACAAATGGAAAACACTTTTCATTTATGAAAAACATGTATCACTGGTAAAATTAACCTGTATCTTTTGGCAAGACATCAGCAAAGGACAGTCACTGTAGGAGGATTGCTTGATGAAAAGCTCAGAGGAGCTCTGCCCTCTGGTTTTTCTGCACTGTCCTGCCTTCTGGGAGGGGCAGTTGCACCAGGACAAGTGGGAGAGCCTGAAGAGTGCTTCTTTATCTGGGTTAAGAAGGTGAAGAGCATGGAAAGCACCATCAGCTTCCACACATGGGACCAACCCTATAGTGTGCCTGGTCTCTTCATCTGAGTGCAGAAATGAAATGTTTTTTTCTGATGATTTTTCCAGGTGAACACTGTTCATTTATAAGGAAAAGAGAAATAGTTGCAAATAGGTTTTTTTCTGGTGTAAATGATTGTGTGTGTAGTTGCTCTGACTGTGCTGAGCAGGAAGGGTGGAGGGGGGCTGTGTCCATGCACAGGGTTGACAATCACATGCATTTTATGCAGTGCAGCATTTGAAAATAAAGATTGCTTTGTATAGGCAAAATATATTTTCCTTTCCTTAGTTAGGTTTGACTAGTATGTCATCAGAACTTTGTATGCTGGTCAAGCTTCATATTCTTACTCTGCTTTCCCACTTTTTAGAAAACAGTATTTGTTTCTAGTTGTGCACACCAGAAGCTGAATGTGTTTTTTTAAGGCAGCTGAACCCCAGAGAATGGCCCACAGGAGACAAACCAGAAGAGTTCTTGGTGTGAGTCCCAGAATGTCTTAGACTGAACACAAGTGTTCCTGCAGGTAGCAGTTCCAGGTAGCACTGGTGTTCTTCTGAGTGTCAGAACTGGAAGAGAATGTTCCTGTCTGAGGGAAGGTGCAAAGTCTGTGGAAAACTTCTGTCCATTCAAAATTGTGAAAAACCTGTTCCAGAGCAGTTCTAGAATACAACTGGGGAGTACAGGCCCGCATCAACTGCCCTGTACTGTAGTGCCCCCTGAGGTGGTGGGAGGGTTACTGTGATAGAGTGTGTCTCACACAGAATTCTTCTGGTAGAGCTTTCTCAAGGAAGGAAGGTTCCTGAAGTTCCAAGGTACAGATTTTTTTCTGTTTTCCTCTCAAATGGGTTAAAGAAGGTGTTTTTTTTTTCTCTTTTAAAGTAAGAATTTTTTGTATCAGTTTACAGTAGAAGTTTTAAAAAGTGTCGCAGTAAATTTAACCTCAGCTGAAAAAGAAATCAGGTTTTTTTCCTCTTTGTGCTGTCTGAGTTGATTGCAGTAGGCAATAGGAGTGGTTCCAAAGGAAATTTCATGCTATGAGTCTTCTATCAATTAGAGGCTGTGTGAAGTCCAATCTGTTATCAATGGTATTAGTGTCTGTGAGAAGTGGTACCCTGACAATAATGATTTTATTTTCATGGAGCGGTTGCATTGTTTCAGAAGAGCCTTTCCTTGCCATTTGTTTTTCCCCACAATCCCGGAGGTAATTAATTTTCAAAAGTTCCCTTACAGAGCTGACTTTTGGCACCTCTTGTCTCTGCATTTCCTTGTGCAAGTGACTCTGCACCAGTGTGTTTTGAAACAATATGGGCCATGGTTTGACCTGCTGCTGGGAGTCCTCAGCAAGCTGGGCTGGAGACCTCTGGAGCTCCACCGGCATAGAGTAGAGGGGCAGAATCCCCTCCCTCGACCTGATCAAGTTTCCCTTGATACAGCCTAGAATATGGTTGCCTTTCTGTCTGCCAGTGTACATTGCTGGGAATGTTGAGCTTCCTGTCAACCAATATGCATCAAATACTGATATAGGAGATGTGGTGGGAATGGGACTAAGAAATGGAGCAGCTGATCTGAGATGACACTTTGTTTGCCTCTTTAAAATCTGTGCTTCTGTTGATTATTCCCAAGCACTTAAGATGGCCTGTGGAGAAAAGATGAATTTCAATACTGTAATTTGACTCTTTAGGGACTGGAAAGACTCATTATACTTGTTTTTCAGTCATATCTGTCTTCCAAAAGGAATGGGAAAGAGACTATTTCAAAACTAAAAGTTCAGAGGGTTGATGGTGATGCTAAGGGAGAAGGACGGTATATTTATTTAAAAGCCGTTTTATGTAACTGATCACTGAGTAGGGGAGTGGTTTGAGTTTGTTGTAAGGTAGCCAGTTCCAGGCACAGGGCATGGCCTGGGGTCTGTCTTGTGGCATGGTGGGGACCAGCATGCCAGCATTGCCTTTGTGCCATGTAGGGGTTTCTTCCTGTCATGCCAGTGTGCAGCCTCCACACTCAACCCTGCCTTGGTGCTGGGGGACTCTTGACTGCCCCTTCTGTTTCACAGGGTGTGAAAAATGTGGCAGTTTCCTTGAGCTTCCCCCAAAATCGCTGTGCTGCTGGTGTTTTGCTTGTAATGGAAGCACAAAGGGGCATGCCAGGCTC
Organism: Anabacerthia variegaticeps; assembly: GCA_035583185.1. Classification (NCBI taxonomy): domain Eukaryota; kingdom Metazoa; phylum Chordata; class Aves; order Passeriformes; family Furnariidae; genus Anabacerthia; species Anabacerthia variegaticeps. The sequence goes on along the minus strand of JAWWEW010000042.1, from coordinate 9,832,264 downwards.
CACAGCAGGAGGGGTTTAGAGGGACAGGGTTTAGCTGATGGAAAGGAAACACTCATGCAAAAATGTCAGCATATGGGCTGCTTAGCAGAGTGATCTCCTCTAGGTTCTGGTCAGTTTTTACTGGCAACAGGAAAGAAATAGTGAAAACTGACTGTAGTTGCTGAAGAATTGCTGGATAGTGATAAATTGCTGTTAAACAGCTACTGCTGCTCTTGTATCTGCAACCAGAACTGGCTCTATAATGAAGTCAGTCCTACCACAAGATGCTCCTTTTTCTGTTGTATGACTCTACGTGACATCTCCCATGCATTTTCACATACAGTGGGTACTTGGTCTCTTTAATGGGTGACACATTCAGGTCTGTATTTATTCAACCCCTTGTGAGTTGTTTGTGGAGTCCTCAGGGCCAAGTCTCTGCCCCACGTCGTACCATCCTGTGGCTATGCTCTGCACAGTAGCCTTTTTCTGCCCTTCTCAAGGTCTCTGCTGTCACATCAGGCCTGTATTTTAGATATTGCAGCAGTTTGTTAGTGCCAAATACCTTATTCAGCACGGAGTACAGTCTGTGTAAAACCAGAATTGTATGAAGCAATGATAAGTAAAAATAAAACAAGTTATGCAGAAGCACTTCCTCAGAAGAAAGAATTGATGTTACAGCTGAGTCAAATTAAAGCAGGATTTGGACAAGGGGAGCCTCTGTCCTGAGGCTTTGCAAACTCAGCTCATGGACTGCAACCTGGGAAGGGTCACCCCATTTACACTGATTTCCCTAAAGCTCATTTACAGCTGACTTCTCCTACAGATAAATGCAGGCTTCCTGTCTTCTCCCAAATGTTTTGGTGGAAGTGTTCTGTGCTTTACCTTGTTTTCTGTGCCCTGAAAGGCAGAACCAGCTGACCCAGGAAGCTTTTGGCAGACTGGTGTTGTGTGGGAAAGGCCCAGAGAGATGAAGGGTGGAGAGACATGTCCCTTGCCTCCTGGCAATGGGAGCTACTGATGTCCTGCTTCTTTGTGTGTCTCATGTTGACCATGACTTTCACTTTTCCCTTGGCCTTTCCCGGGAGGGAAGCTTTCTTTGAAAGTGAAGCAGGTTTTTTTTATTGTTGTGTTTGGAGTTTTGTTAGTGTTGTTTGTTTGTTTGGAGTTTTGTTTGTTTATTAAAAACAACAAAAATGTTCCTTAGGCAAATATTAGGGTTTCACTGCCCTGGCCTCGGTGACAGCAAGGAGCACAGCTCTCTTCCCTGCATGTTTAGGAGTCACAAGAGCTGTGCCAGGTGCTCAGTGGGAGGAGGTAGAGCTGGGTAAGGAGGGACAGGGAATGTGCCATGGGTGCTTGGAGATGCTTTGTCAGTGGATGTTCAGTATTTCTCCAGTCCACTATTAGAAGTAGAGCTAACTCTCTCTGTACTCATTGTACCCAAATTCCCTGTAGCCTTGACTGCAGTGCCTGGCCCACAGGGTAGGGGCAGGTTTGTGGCACAGCTGTGCTGGGCTCTGGCCTGGGACTGGGGCCTGCCAGGCTCCCTGAGTGGGTCTGCCCTCTGGGAACTACCAGGCAACAAGTTTCACTTGGGAACCAAATTTGTTGGAACCTGCTGCTGTGCAAGGTGAACCAGTGTTACCTCAGGCAAACAGGGACTCCTGGATGCCCCACAGACAGAGGGAGGACAGAACATAGTCCTGGCTGGGGCCAGTCCTCAGAGCTCTCTGTGTGCCCAAGGTACATCTGGCCCCAGCCTCCATGTCCTGGAAAATACCAGTGGAAAACAGCACCTCCTCTGAGTGGCTGACTTCCATAATACTGGTGCCATCTCAGGCTGGAGACTAGTTACAAGTTGTCTGAGGAATGAGGAATGGCTCCATTTGTCTACCCAAGGAAGGCAACACATTCCTCATGCCATGGAGATGCTCAACTAACGAATGATACTTACGCCACATGGGTGAAGCTGGCTGTTTTAGGAATGCTCTTAGCACCAGCATGGGCAGAGTTAGGGACTGAAGAGGTACAGAGACTACTTTAAACATCTGCAAAGCCTTGTGTTGCACTTTCAGTCCAGATCATGGAATAACTCTGGCAGGAAGGACCCTTGGGAGGTTTGTAGTCCAACCTCCTGCTCAAAGCACAGGCAGCTACTGGGTCAGACCAGGTTGCTCAAGGTTTTAAACAGCTAGAGCACCAAAACCTCCAAGGATGGAGGCTGTACAACCTCTCTAGATGGGTAAAATAATGTTCAGGGTGAAGAACCTGATTCCATCTTCTTGACAAACTTCCAATAGGTATTGGAAGGATGCTGTTAGGTCCTCCTGAAGCCTTATCCTTCCCAGCCTGTTCCCTCATCCTCTTTGTGTTGTATGTGATGGCCCGCTCAAGGCCCCTTACCATCTTCACCTCAGATTCTCCTCAAACTGTTCCCTACCCTGTCCCAGCATGTGTTTTTGTAGGGATGTTTTTCTTACTGGGTGCAAGACTTTGCATTAGTCCTTGTTGAACTACATAAAGTTCCTGTCAGCACAACCCTCTGGCCTGCCTGGATCCCTCTGGATGGCAGCTCTGACCCAGAGGTATTAGCTGTTCCTCCCCATGTTGTCCTCTGCAAAGCAAGATAAGCCAGTGTGGTGTTTCCTCTGCTAGGTGATTGACAAAGGGGCTGCCCCAGGCATGTGACCATCAACAACTGTCCTCTCTTACTGCTCTGCCAGATTCCTTGCCCATCTAGATGCCCACCCATCCAGGCCATGAACTCTGTTCTTGGACACAAATGTGGCAGGTGGTTTGGTGAGCTGAGGTTGGTCAGTGCCTGCTGTTCTCTCCACATCCACAGATCCGGTCATTTCACCACACAAGGCAATTGGAATGGGCAGATGTGATTTACTTCATGATAAATGCACACTGACTCTTCCCCATCACCTCCTCTTTATGTCCCAGAGATGTATTCCAAACATATTTCTATGGGTGTTTTTTTCCCCCTCTTTATTATTTTTTGTCTAAAGAAGAAACCTGTCAGGAGAGCAAGCTGGTGTCTCCTGAGAAGGTGTGGGAGCCAGGCTGGGCCTCAGTCCACTGTCATCTGGGCAAAATCCAAATCAGGTTTTATTTTTCTATACTCTGTCACGTGTATTCCCAGTGTGAAAACACTCTCTGTGCCTGCAGGGATAGCCAAAAGGGCTCAGCCCAAATCCAGTTTTGATCTTAAGGAGATTGGCTTGGATCAAAAGGCCTGTGGCACAGGAATTTATCTGCTTCATGTGCAGCTGCCCAGCTCCTTGTGCCCAGAGCAGGTGAGTGCAGCAGAGGCTGTGGCTCCCTGGCCACATCCAATCTGGGCTTGGTCCTCAGCATTGACGCCGAAGGAGCTTGTTTTGCCCAGGAGCTGTGGAGTGTCCTGCTGTGTGTTCTGAGCTGGAGCTGGGCCCTGGTGTGGGGCTTTTGGAGTGGGGCTGCTTCAGCCCATGCCTTGTGCCAGGGCAGTGAGGGCTGCCCTGCCCGTGGCTGTTCACACAGGGCTTTGCTGCAGTCCTGGGGGGTCTGTGCCCAGCCAAAGCATTCTGCTGTGCCCTGGAGGGACTGTCCAGAACGATTTCAGGGCGGGTATTTACCACAGTGCTGGATTTACCTGCTGCCTCCAAACAAGCTCACATTCCTCACAGTGCCAGCTGGGCCCCTCTGCTTCCAGGGCTTGGTGGGTCACCAGAGGGTCTCGCTGGGGTGCTCCTGGATTGCTGGCCCAGCTGTCAGCAGCCACGCTCCACTCAGCATAGATTTGTATCAACATCTTTGAGGCAAACACAACCTCAGGAGCACTTCCAAGCTACTCCAAAGCACAAACCAGCCAGCTTGATTCAGGGGCAAGCTGCAATGCCAGTGAGAGGGCAGGGAAGAGGGCAGCAGTGCTCAGGACAACTCTGCTGTGCCTGTTGCAGGGGCTCCTGGATTGGGGGCTGGCTTTGTGTCTCAGCTCCCTGTTCATCGGTATTGGGAGTACAGGAAGGCAGCAGGGGAGTTTTCTGCAGGCACAGCTGGTTTAAATACAGGCCAGAGCAGATTGTGCAGAGAGCACCAAAACACCCAGCATGAGGCCAAGGGATGGGACAGACGGGGGCAACCGTGGGCTGCCTGGAAGATCAAGGTGTGCACCTGATCTGGCACCTGGTCATGCTTGCATCTCCTCCGCTGTGGCTGCCACAGGCCCTTCACCCCTCCAGGCTCTTCCCAGCCCCGTTGCTTTGCCCTGACCCCCTCCCCTGGGGTAAGCAGTGCTGTGCTGCTCAGACATGGGTTCAGCGGTTACAGACTCAGGGTTCAGTCTCCTTAGTGCTGAAGGAAATGCCACAGCCAGCACTGCTTGGTGACATTTTGGCTGATAGACTGAGTAGCATTATTGGCCTGTCCCACAGAGCACTACAGGTGTGGGACAGTGGAGCTGCTGTTGTGGTAGTTCTTCAGTGGCACTGATCTTCAGTGAAAAAGTTGCCTGATGGAAGCTGCCATGATAGAAGCTGAAACTCAGTGTCCTCCTGCAGCCACCCAGAGCCACTTCATCCTTGCTGCTTGTTCACAGGCTGAGGAGGAAACCAAGTCATTCTCATGCCCAGCTTGGGTCAAGACTGTGTGTGGTTGGAGATCCTGTCACTCTTTCTTCCCTTCTCGTTGCCTTTGCAGATATCTACGTTTTATGAGCCTTTTCAGACTTGCATGATCCCAGCACTGTGTTTCAGTCAGGTAAAAAAAGCCATGCACAGACTTCTAAGGAGTCAAACAGAGCTGGGAACAGCCTGTCCCAATGCAATGAGGTTGCTGGTTGCAGCCAATGCTCTCCAGTCCCTGCTGCTGAGTAGCTGTGGCTCCAGGACAAAGTGTTCTGGGGCTGTTCAGGAGCTCCCTAGCCTTGAGACAGTGAGTCCATACTGAGTGAAGCAGATGTTCTGGTCTGTGCTACAGGGGGAATGGCCACAGTCCTTGATATTAGATGTGAACTGATAAGCAGGTCAGTTTTACTGGATTGCCCTTAGATTTGTTAGTCTAAAAGAAAGGGCAAAAAGCTGACTATTTGTCCCCTAGAAGAGAATTTTGAGGATTTTATTTCATTCAAATGGAAACTGATTTTTTTGAAGGAAGCTTTGCTTGCTGTAGAGTGTCTAGCCTGACTTCTAGCAGCTCTACATCAGTTGTACATGTTGCCAGGAGTATGAAGATCTGTTCTGGGGAGACCTGGGCAGGAATGATTGCAAGTCATTTCTCTGAGCAAGAGCCAGCTCATTCCATATTTTAAGCTGTGTATTACAAGTTTAATAAAGCAGGTTCCTTCAGCGTGCCAGAGAACTTACTCAGCTGCAGCTTACAAAACCTCCTTGTTCTCCCAAAGTTCTTTGTGCAAAAATAGATAGACACCAACCAGTAAATCCACCTTTAATTTGTGGGGGTATATTGAGCCATGAGTGCCCTTTTCTGAATGCAGGGCAGCACTAAAAGCTCCCTGGCAGCACTGGGTCGAGCCTTGCAAGGCAATGTGGCTCATGGTGACAGCACTCTCACGACCTTCACCTCAGGACAGCTCTGTGTCTGCAATGATGTTGGCAGCACAGAGCAACAGATGTACCTGCAGCTGCTGTTCCCTGGGCTGTTTATGAGTAGATGTGCATCTACATGTGTGCTCAGGGCCTTTCTGCACTACCCTAGGAAGGTTTTGGTGGCAAATGAAGGTGATTCACTGTCCTCTGCCTGTGAGAAGCTGAAGTAGGGTGTTATTGGCCTGGGACTCACCCTAAATCTTTTCCAAGGACACCATTTCATGCCCACCCAAACCTCAAGCAGCAGAGCTTGTGGCAATCCTGGCTGGTGTGGGATGGTGCTAAGGGTTGATCTTGTACCTTGTTGTGAGCAGCAGCTCCTTGTGCAAACCCCAAATGCAGTTGGCCTGTCCATGGGAGCTGCTGGCACTGCCTCTGGCTGTGTAGGTGGGAAGGGAGGCACGGTGGCCCTTGGCATGAGTAGCACTGAGTCCAGAGGAGCAGGATCACAGAGCTTTGAGCTAAGGAAGGAGATCCAGGCACCCAGCAAATAAAACGAAAAGGCTGCTTTTCCCTATTGAGCTCTTGTGAGCCAAACAAATAAGTATCTTTTGCTTTTAAAAGAAAGTATTGGGAATGGATGTTGCCCAGTCCATGTAATTCCTTGGCTTCTGTGTCCTCTGAAATGGCCAGTATGTGCTTAAACACTTTGTCGTGGTCAGGGTTATGCGGGCTATGCATTAACTATGGAGCTTGAGGGTTAATTTGCTGGCATTTGTTCTGTTCATTTTCCGTAACAAGTAGGGGCACATTGCAGTAACCAGCACCTTGGTAGGCACTGGTGTAGGTCCTCCAGCAAGCTGTGGTGTGTGCAGCCCTTTTTGGGGATTCCCACCAGTTGCTGGGACGGAGGCAGCAGCTGCCTCACTGCCAGACATGACTCTTGGGTTCAGGCTCGGCCAGCTGATGAGCCTCTTGCCTGGCCAGATGCTGCTGACTGCAGGGCAGAGGGGACCTGGCACCATTCTCTCTCCCACCCTATGCATGGGGAGCTGTTCTGGGGCGTCCCCTTGACTCATGGGTGTGAGACCCCTATCCCCGCCCCCAAATCCAGGTCTGTGAAGTTAGGCACAGAGCCACTCATCAGCCTGGGAGGTGTCTCTGGAGAAGAGGGACAAGCCCAGGGCATGGTGGGGTCTATGGGGAAGGACTGGGTGATCAGCAGGGGATTTGTTTCCCATTTATTCTCCAGGTTAATGCTCTGGGTTGGATGATCTTAGGGATCAAATCAGAGAGAAGGGGTTTGCAGGGGGCCCAGTCTGGCATTAGCACTTCTTTTTGGTTTTGGGTCCATGTTAAAAAGATGCAAACCTGTTCTTGCAGTGTATGTGCCCAGTGCAGCTCCCTGTGATATATGTGCTCCAAGCTGCAGGCTCAGAAATCATGGATATGTTTTACTAAACTTTCCCTGAAAACCTTTACTGGAGACATCTGGCAGGAAGAAGGACAGCCCAGCCACCTGATATCCCAGAAAGCTGAAAGGAATTGAAACCACAAGCTGGTGAACATTAGGAAGAATACAGCAAGGATCACCATTCCTTCTGTCAGAAGACACTTAGCTGCAGGGATAATTTAGCTTTAGTTGTGATTTGATGCACGCTGTCTGTGTAGTTTACTCCTTTTGGATTTAGTACCCTAGACTTTTGAAATAGCAACTGTAATGCAGAAGGGCTGTGACACTCACCTTGGGCTTTCTTGGACTGCTTATTTCTAGAAAATTTCTATTTCTGAGAAAACTCCAGTAGATTTAATTATTAGCTCTTTAATTAGACCTTTGCCTTCACTGGAGTAATTTCCAGTGACGAGGAAGACCAGATTGGTTTTTAGAAAGGTCTACACATCCCTGCTATGCTGTGTACACTCAGCTGCCCATGCTGGGCTGTGCCCGCAGAGGTGGAGGGACAGTGCCAGCAAAGAGCTGGTCCCACCACAGCCATCACCTCTGTGCCAGTCCAGCTCCTAGCAGCAACAGAGCCTCCTGAGAGTCCCTGTGCTAGATACAACCTCATAAGAAGGTACAACATCCCACCTCACCCACTGATCTCTCTCTTTGCACCAGCGTTTCTTGCCTTAGTTTGTATTTTTAGTGTGTTTTGTTCCCATTGGAAAGGATCTCTTAAGGGGGGGCCATTGATCTGAACACATGTGTGGAGCTGAGCCCTCACTCTGGGCTGCAGGCAACTGAATAGAGCTGTGGTGGCCACTGTGACCTCAGCTCACAGCTGAAAATCCCAAGGCTAAGAGAAGGTTTGATTTCGGGTCTCCTGTTTCCTGGCTGCTGGTCCTACTGGGAGTGACTGGAGCCAGCCTGGTCACTCCAAAATGTGACAGTGGGGCCCATCCCCACTTGGGTGCTTAGCAAAGTCACTTAGCTCAGGCTAAGCACATCTCCCCTTTTTTACCAGACCTTGTCATTTGTCCCTCTGGGGTGCTTAACAATCCCCTTCATAGCACAAGGAGCTTCATGTCAAGTCCTTGGGGGCTGGATGTCCCCCTGAAATCCAGAAGCTGGAACCCAGGTGCCCACAGCCTGCTTTGAGTCTAGCCCAGCCTCTTCCCAGCAGAACAGACAAATCATTCCTGTTTGATCTCCCGTGCACAATGCAAAGACAAGCTACCTTGCCAGAGGGAAACACAGAGTGTTTCTAAACCAGTTTCTCTCTGGAAAACTCCAGACACACAGAATAACAACAGTAATCTTTCTTCAGCTTGCTGAAATTTTGGAACTTTCTTGATTGGCTTGAAAGACCTGCAGTATCCCACTCATTCAACTCCTACTGTCATTTTTAAGGGAGATGTAATTTTTATATCTATTGTGGGACTCTCTGATTTTCAATTACATGAAATTGTCATCCCAAATCACACAGCTTGTCAATCATTCAGGGGCTCTGAGGCACAGGTAAGTCCAGACATAGAAAGGTTTGTACACTTATTTCTTGAGACTGTCTATAACACCAAAGAAGCAAGACCCCAAAAGTCTAGATGTGCAGATTCACCTGCACTCCCCAAGTCTCCTGACAGTGAGATAGGCATGGTTTTGTATCTCATCCCTTGCTCCAGGCTACCTTCTGATGAGATTTTACAGCAGCTATTATCTTGACAGATGTTTCCATATCATGATGGGGAACAATGTGAAATCAGAGTGTGACTGTTGTAATGCAAAGTGGGGCCTTTCCAATAACAGACATGGAATAGCAATGCTGTGGTAGCTGGTTGTGTAGTTCATGGATCAGAATTACAGATCTGAAAGTAATTAATGTGTATTTTTTTCAGTTACTAACCCTTGCTAAGCCAGGGAGAACATGAAATGATGATTCAGCTTGTGCCTGTACCTGATGGCCTCTAGTTAGAGATTTGAGACAGACCAGTATGTTCTCATGGCAGGACTTGGCACACAGCTGTGATGAGCTGGCAGCAGGGGCTCCCCACAGGCCACTGCTCAGTGCCACTTGTTTTCCTGCATTCTGCTCCTGTCTGGGCACCTGAACCAGCCATAGAAAAACTGGAGAGTGGCTGTCGCTGCCTGTGGTTGCTCTTTGCTTCCACAGCTGGGTGTGGAGAGTTTGCCAGTGTGTGCCCAGGTGGCCAAGAAGGCCAGTGACATCCTGGCTTGTACCAGCCACACTGTGGCAGTAAGACCAGGGCAGTGCCCATCTCCTGTGCTGGGCACTGCTGAGGCACCTTGAAACTTGTGTCCCGTTTTGCACCCCTCACAACAAGAAAGACATAGAAGGGCTGGAGTGTGTCCAGGGAAGGGAAAGGAGCTGGGGAAGAGTCTGGAGCAGCAGGAGCAGCTGAGGGAGCTGGTGGGGGCTCAGCCTGGAGAAAAGGGGGACAGGAGGGAGGAACCAGGTGGAGGTTGGGCTCTGCTCCCAGGTAACAAGTGACAGGACAAGGGGAAAGGGCCTCAAGTTGCCCCAGGGGAGGTTCAGGTTGGACATCAGGAAGAATTTCTTCATGGAAAGAGTGGTCAGACATTGGAAGGGGCTGCCCAGAGAGGTTTGGAGTCTCCATCCCTGCAGGTGTCCAAGGAAGGACTGGACCTGGCACTCAGTGCTCTGGGCTTAGGGACAAGGTGGGCACCAGGCACAGGTTGGGCTTGGTGATCTTGGAGGGCTTTTCCAACCTTTATGGTTCTGTGGGTGGGGCCCATCCCTCTTGCTTTGGACATGCCTGGGAGCAGGAAATGTCCTGTCTGAATCACACTGGCAATTTGGTATCAGGACAAAATGCCAAAGTGCTCGTTGGTCTGGTGTGTCTCAGCTTTTTGCTCTCAGTACATCCACTGTGCTGAGTTCAAAGGGACAAACACAAGGGATGAATGCTAAAAAAAGCTTTTCCCTCATCCTCTGGGCTTAGGGGGATTCTAGGAATTCATGGTTCATGAGATATGTGGCTGTGGTGTCCATTTTTAGTGACCTTAAATGAAATGAAGGGCAACATGGAACATGTTTGTCAAAACACCAGTGACTGATTCCTGCAAGCCCACAGGGTTGGCTCTTGTCAAAGAAACACAAGCAGGGTCAGCCACTGTGTCCTAAAGACAAGGTGATGTCCCCTGTGGTGCAGCTGCAGCTGTCCCAGGGTCCTCCAGCTCAGAGTGGTGCTTTGGGAGCTGGCAGGAGCTATTTAGGGTGGGCCTCTGCCTTCATACAAGTGCTGTAGGCTTTGTTCAGCTGAGGGGAGGCTGGTGCTGCAGCCTTGGATAAGCATCCATGCAGAACAGGGAGAAAATGGAGGTTACTGAACAGTGACAGATGACCAGAACAGAGATCCTTCCTCTCCTGCACCAGGAGCTCATTCTATCTGTGCATGAAGGGTCGCACTGCTCCTCCCAGCTGCTCCCTGCCAGCCATTGCCTGGCTGCTCTGTGCCAACCAAACAGTGCTTTTGGGACTGGGAGACCTCCCTTCAAAGCCCACCATGGCCCCAGGGGACTCATACCTCCTTGTCAAGAGTTTATGAGTCAACTTTGCTGGTTTTGCAAGTCAGTGAGGGTTTGATCTCACTGGAGATGTGCACCCAGGATCACAGGTTTTTGGGCCAGGAAGGTAGTACCACAGCAGCAGCCAGGCTGTACTGCCCTGAGATGGGAGAGCTCAGTTCCAAGTCCTTCCTGCCCCCCAGTCTCTCCTGCAGAGCTGTGGAATGTTGCTGCAGCTTTATTTTACTCCATGCTAATTCCCACTGGTTTCCTATGCTTTTCAGGGCACACATGTAAGCTAAAGTGGATTTGAGGGTGTTTTGGCAGTGTGGTCCAACAGGCCTCTGGCACAGCCTTGTCTAGGGAAGGGTGTCTGTGGCCAGGCCTTACTGCCAGTCCTCAGTTTGTGCTGCCCAAGCCATAGTTGTGTAGATTCAGTGTATCCTTGCACAGCTAGCTTCTCCTAGACTCAGCTCTGCAATCTAGACATGGCTCTGCCTTCTCCTACACATGGCTTTGCTTGCCCAAGGCATGGTCAAGTCTGCAGCCCGAGGGATTCAGGTAAAGTGCTGCTCTGGGTCATGGGTGCTCAGAATTGAGCAGATCTGTGCTGTCCTAGTAGGCTTGCAAAGGGGGCTAGTGCCCAGTGGTTTTGTGGCTGCTATGTCCCCTTGGCAATACCCTTGTCACATGGGAATTTCAATCATCCATGTCTAAGAACCTTCTTAGCATGATGTGATGAGACCTGCAGCTCGTTTTGGGAGGAAGGAGAATGAACGCCCTGGGCAGCCAAAGTTGTATTTGGAGATAAATTTCTGTAGCATATTCATGGTTTAGCATTCATGAAGTGTCCATCTCTGGCTACATCTGTGTGTTGTTCTTTCTGATTAGTCTCTTGCCATTGTTTGTCACGTCATACTTCAGTCATAGCCTCTCATCCCATCCTGTCTGATAGGAAGTGATAGGAAGCCACGATATTCCAGTGATAGGAAGCCACAAGAATTGCCATAACTGATCCTACATGAATCCTTATCACCTTTTTTCCTTCCCATGGCCTTGCTCTCCACTCCACACAGAGCTACTTTGGCTTCCCTCACCACTGTGCTACTCTGCCCAGGCATCCCATGAGCAGAAGCAGGGAGGCAGGTCCCTTCTGCACTATTATTTCTTTGACATGTAGGTGAGAGCAGAGGGAAGTGCCAGCTGTGGTCATAGCTGGCAGGACAGTGTGTGTCCAGTAGAGGAAACTTTCACAACAAAAAGTCTGCAAATCACTGATAGGTCCTGGAGCTACTAAAATTGGGGAAAAGAGCAGCTCCTTTCTTTACACACTATATATGGCAGAAAACAAACACGAATTGTAAGCAGGCAGGAATGTCTATCCCTTCCTTCCAAATATAGGAAAGGGGCTGAACCAAGGGGGCTAAGATGAGCTTATAAAAGCAGTCAGGGAGAAAGCCCCTGTTGGTGGCTCCTGATGCCCTGGCCATGCTGTGACTGACCCCTGCAGAGGGGCAGAGGGCTTCTGCCACAGGTCCTGTTCCCTGTGCTTGGAGCTTCCCGAGGCTGTAGCATTGCAGTGGGAATTCTGCTGTGGATTACCTGCTGGGCCATTCCTTGGGCAGGGAAGGGCTGGTCTCTGCACTGAACTTTGCTGGCACTCAAGGGGTGTGGTTGCTCACAGTAAGTGAGGGGTGTTGGGCCTTTTGGAGAGGCTGTAGCTTAGCTGAAGTCTGACCTTCCACTCTTTCTCTTTCAGAGATCTGAGATACCAGCCCATTTCTTCCTGCTTTCTGTTGACTGATTGTTAAGGTGAGAATTTACGGCATGAAAATTAATATCTTGCCCAGAGTGGTGTGAGCTGGCTTTTCCCTTGTGCTCACCATGGACAGGTCCCTGTTCTTTCCTCTCATGAGATTCTTTTGTCCATTCCTGCCCCCTGCGGCTGCCCACCAGAGGACTAGGACAGGCTCCATGTTAATAGGGAGTGGGGGAAGTCATAAATGAAAAACCAAAAGTAAAACAGTCTTCAGGCCTGTTCTAAGGACTGTTGATCCTTCAGACATCCCTCCCCTCTGCCACACTTCCCAAGAGAGCTATCCTGCCCCTTTGGGCATGGATCTCCTTTCCCTGGGGCCATGAAAAGTGGCAGCTCCTCTTCACTACATTTACATATTCCAGCTTTGAAAGGCAACCATCTTCCTCAAGACCTCGAAGCAGGTGAGAGTGGAGAGGGGTGAGCTCAGAGCAGCTGGCTGGGGAGGGCTGGTGGATGTTCAGCTCCACTCTGCTCTAAGAGGGGACCTGCACAGGCTCTGTCTTTCAGCTCCAGCCATGAGCAGAGGCACTGGCATGGAAGTTTTTGGTGAGGCCGCGCCGTACCTGCGCAAGTCAGAGAAGGAGAGAATAGAAGCCCAGAACCAACCATTTGATGCCAGGACCTACTGCTTTGTGGCTGACCCCGAGGTGGAGTACACCAAAGGGAAGATCAAGGCTGCACAGGATGGGAAGATAACTGTTGAGACAGAGGATGGCAGAGTAAGTGCATTTCTCCTCAGCAGGGCCCAGGGTGACTGCCGGGAAGGGCAAGGAACACAGGAAGCACAAAACTAGCTCAGGTGAGAAATCTGCCCTGCCCTGCCCTGCTCTCCCCTGCTCTCCAGCTGGGACCAGAACAGCCTCCAGGGGAAAGCATAGCTCTGGGTGCTGGGATAAAGGTATTAATTGGATTGGGCTTGAAAGAGCAGGCAGTGCTCTAAACCAGGTTAGATCATAGCTTTGACAGTCTTGGCATTCTTCAACCACTGCTTTTAACACCTTCTCAGCTAATGCTGTCATACCCACTGATAAATTCTTTCCTTTACTGGTAGCAGAGGAGGCAGATACTTTGAAAGTCCCTTTTGCATGTGAACTTATCAGTATCACTGCCTGCAGTTTCCCAGAGGAGCCTCCAAGGTGTTAATCTTCCAAAAATGCTGAAATGTCTTAGCAGCTTCTGTCCTGACAACTTTTGTGAGAATAACTGTAGAGGCTCAAAGAACCACCTCAAGCAATATCTTGGCAGGAGGTGCTGCAAGATTTTTAGAAAGCAAGTAAACGATAGCCAGTGATCCTCAGCACTCCCAGGGAAGTGACTGAGGCTGCACCAAGCTGCTGTGCACAAGGTCCTGCTTTCCTAGGGACTGACTATTTTATGTCCATTTGAGCTTTCTGTCCCTGTAGTGCCCTGTGGGAAAGAGTTCTACAGTGTAAGTGTAAGTTGGAATAAGTGTAAAGTCCTTCCTTTTCTCTTTTATATGCAGTCTTATTTTTTTTTTCACAAGTAGTAAGAGGGAATAATTCTTCTTTACTATGGCCATGGTTTTCTCTGCTATTCCTGACTTTGCAAACTTCAAAAATATCTCCTTTTTACCCCCAAAACCCCTATCAAGTTGTACTCTCCTCACAGCAAGCTATTTCATATCTATGATCATTTTTGTTTCTCTTTGGAGCATTTCTAGTACAATTCTATCCCTTCTAAGAGGTGTGATTAGTAACTAAGGGGTGGATGAACTGATGGACACATCCTACAAAACACAGTCTTCTCCCTTTCTTTTCTAAAAATTCCTAATATTTTAGATCTTGAGCGCTGAGTTGACATTGTGTTAGTAGTGACTCCCAGATGTGCTGTGAGGAGTAGTTAATGCAAAATCTCTTGTTCTGTATGGAGAATTCTTCTGAGCCCTAATTGCTCAGGTGTTTGAATGCTTTAGAAAGGTATTTAGAGATATATATCACAAAGCTGTTTTTGAAAACTGTGCCTGTAATTCTTGCTTTCTCAAAGTAGTCCAACAGCATTCCACAAGTCAGAACTTGAGGAAGGAGATGGTGTTCAGTCTTGCTGAATCAAATACAATTCCACACTATTTCCTCTTTGTCTTGGACTAGTCAGCTTGGACCAGTCCATGGGAGCAGCAATTTCAGCAATGGATAAAAGCAATAGGAAAAGTAAAGCTGAATAAACTACAGCAGGATTTTCAAGCTCTTTCATAGTTCAGAGTGGCTGAGATAAGCTCCTGCCAGCTGTGAACATCTGCTGCCCCCCCCCCCCCAGCATCTTTATGGGCTCTGGCTGTGTGAGGGAACTATCACCCACAGTGTGAACCCAGCAGATGGTGCTGTTTGTTAGAGATAGAGCATTTCTTTAATTAGGGATGGCCGCAGGCAGGAATGGAACAAGTCTGTCCCAAAGAAGGATTTGCTGTTGATGAATCTTGTGATGAAGACCTGAAGTTCATAAGGAGCAATAATATGTAGAACCTCTTTGTGGTTGTAGCAATTCTAGGACAGTAAATTTACATCTTGTCAATTTGCCAGTGTTGTAGATCTCCTGGCTGGCAGAAGTGTTTGCTCTGAAATAGCCATATCTTGTCTTGCACAGTAAAACAGAAAGAAAAATACTAATCAGAGCAGCATTACAGATGTTATTACTTCTCTGTGTTTGTGTCTCAATGAGTATTTACAAAAGGACTGTCAAGAGTTGCTGAATAAAGGTTCACTCTTTCTGAATTATAGACAGTTGTTGTCAAACCTGATGATGTATATGCCATGAATCCCCCCAAGTTTGACAGAGTTGAGGATGTGGCCATGTTGACCCACCTGCATGAACCTGCTGTCCTCTACAACCTCAAGGACCGCTACAGCTCCTGGATGATCTATGTAAGTTCTCTCTTCTGGCAAAGGGGCAAATACAGCTGCAGGAGCTGGGCTTCCGTGACTCTTCTGTTCCATTTTTTCCCCTGCAGACCTACTCGGGTCTCTTCTGCGTCACGGTCAACCCCTACAAGTGGCTGCCCGTGTACAACCCCGAGGTGGTGTTGGCCTACCGAGGCAAGAAGCGCCAGGAGGCCCCTCCACACATCTTTTCCATCTCTGACAATGCCTATCAGTTCATGCTGACTGGTGAGTTTTTCTGTTTTGACCAGACTTGTAGAAAAACTGTGCCAGAAGCACTGCTCCTGCCAAGTGCCATTCCATACCTGCCATGGTGATGGTTTGCCCAGCTCCTTGGTCTGTATCATGGTGTAGATTATCTGCTTGGTCTCCCAGCTACTGCAGAACTATTTTATCTCTAGGTGATGCAGAACCAGCTTCAGACAGCTTTCCCTGTCTCCTGAAATTTATTTTTTTTAAATTTTATTCTTGAAGCACTCTGCTATTGTTCTGCACATTTATCTGTATTCTTGGTCTAAGTACTAAGCTAAACACCATAAAAAGGACCTCTGCAAAGGGCAGTTGCAGTTGGATAGGACACACTACCTGGGAATTTCCTGGTCAGCACATCTGAACGTGGCTTCAAGCAACAGCAGGTAGATTCAGAACAGAGCTGGTAGTAATATTTTCACCAAAATGCATGGGTTTGGTTTGCATACACTCCTGTCCCATATTAAACAGCAACCAAGTTAGAGAATGGTAAAGACAGAAGCAAGAAAGAGTGCAGGATGGAGCGAAGGTGGAGCAGAGAAGATAAAAAGTGGAGTATAGGGAAGGGAAGAGAGTAGGGGAGGAGACCACGAACCTTTTCAGTTTTGCCTGCAGAGATTTTGTTTCATTCCCTCTGATGGACACCAGGTCACAGTCACCTGAGAACCAGCACTTTTTCCTACAGTTCTCTGACTGCAGGTATTTCTTCCCTTGACAGATCGTGAAAACCAGTCTATCCTGATCACGTAAGTACATCTGTCTCTCCGGGCTTTGACTCCAGCAGAAAGGGGGCAGACTTTTCTTCACTCTTTGCTTTCTTTCAGCAGTGGAGAATCTGGTGCTGGGAAGACAGTGAATACAAAACGTGTCATCCAATACTATGCAACCATTGCAGCCAGTGGGGACCCAACCATGATGAAGGAGTCTGGCATGAAGGTGTGAGCAGGAAGGGTTGGCAAGGGGCAGTTCAGGATGTCCATTTGTGGCTGGGGACAGCACTGGTGACAAACATTTCCCTCAAGATATCTTTTATTTGCTTCACTCACTCTCTCAAAAGGCAGCAGGACCAGGGGCCGATGTGCAGGTAGGGCCACAAAAAATACAAGCCACTAGAACTGCCACTGACACTGCCCAGCTATAGATTTACTTGACTGAAACCAGATCTGTGGGATTGATGTCCAGGAAGAAGCAGAGGCTTCTTCACATGAATCAGTCTGTCCCTGTGGCTGAGACCTGAGAACTCTGACCATGGAAGAAATTCTGAAAAAGAGAAAAATGAGTTACTCACCATTTAGCCCCAGTGCTGATTCTTGGCACTGGAGTTGAGAAGGTGCTGCAGTAGCACTGCACGGCTGAAAGGCATGTGGCTGCACATGTAATCATACCATAGAGTCACTTCTTCCTACCAAGTAACTCATGGTGGTTTTCAATAATTATTCAATTATTCCTGCAGGGTACGCTCAAGGATCAAATTCTCAGTGCCAACCCACTGCTGGAGGCCTTTGGGAATGCCAAGACCGTGAGAAATGACAACTCCTCACGCTTTGTGAGTCATCCTGTGTCTGTCTCTGCCCTCCTGCATTTCTAGTGCTCTTTACCTGCTTGTTAGTTGCACTGGGAGCCTCTGGGCTGGGAAAAATGTTCTTGATGAGCAATTTCTTGGTTGTTTGTGAGATGCTGATGTGTTTGCAGCTGTTTCATGCTCACAGCTGCATGGGCAGCAGCAAACTTTACCTAGCTTTGAGTATCTAAGCTAATTCAGACTGATTTGGAGATGCTGTCACTGAGACTCAAGAGAGAAAAACACTGAGATTGCTGCCCTGACCACTACTTTTTGTCTGCTTGCCAGGGAAAATTCATTCGAATCCATTTTGGAACCTCTGGAAAACTGGCCTCTGGTGACATTGAAACCTGTGAGTGACTTAGGGGGGCTGACTGCTCTGCTAGGAGATTAAGAGCCTGAAAAATTTCTATGTTGCAGACTTGCTGGAAAAGTCAAGAGTCACTTTCCAGCTGAAAGCTGAGAGAAGCTACCATATCTTCTACCAGATCCTCTCCAATAAGAAGCCTGAACTGCTTGGTAAGGACAGCCACCACCTGGTGACATTGAGTAAAGTCACTTCGGGAATCATTTCCCTCTACATACCAGCTCAGTCACAGAGGGTCCAGTAGCACCTGCTGGCCTGGTGCCTTGTGACACACACCCCTAGGTCCCCCTCAGGCAGTGCCTCCAGCTGTGCAGAGCATGGACACTTTGGCCATGTGCTTATTTACATCCTTGGCAGGCTGGGGTACCTGCTGTGCACAGCACTTTTGTCTCTGTGCAACAGGGACACACTTAGGGTTGCTCCACCTCCCATTAATCCTCCCTGGGTAAGTTCTAATACAAACTGTGTGCATGTGAAGCACGGGGCTGGCCAGTTTACTCTGCCTTGCACTTTGCTGTTCTTATTGGTGTGAAAATTCTGACGTAAATGGGCCAGATCCTGTGAATAATCTTCAATAGAAAGGTAAGCAATTCTGGGTGCAGGATGGTCAGACATCCTGATCTACAAGCCATTTATCTGAGCTCTTCATCATATGGGCAAAAGTTATTCCCTGTTTCCAGTATAGTCTCTCTATGGCATTCCCTACCCATGCCCCACATCTGTCTCAAACCCTTTTGCTGCTGCACTCACCCTCAGTCCACTCCACCCATCCCTCCCAGCTGTCCACAGGACATTTTCCAAGGTGGAGCTCCTGCTCCTGTCCTTCCACTCTGTGCCCTCCCACCATTTATCACCTTGCTCTTCCCTTCTCAGGGAGATTGTGATGTGCCAGGGACTTCAGGTCCATACAGGGTCACAGATTTACCCTCAGTGTACTCAGGCTTCCTCTACTGCACACAGCCATGCACAGCTGTACACCTTCCCTTCCCCTCCTACTCTGCCATAGGATTCAGGACTGAAAATGAGTTGGGAATTTTGGCCTCTGTTAGATGGAGATGAACACATGTGTGTTATTCATGTGCTCCAACACACAGCCCCAGTGGGTGCGAGGGCATTCAGGATGTGCCATGTATGAGGATGAGCACATACAAGTCTTATCTAAAAGCATATTTCTGCAAAGCTGTTTGTGTGGATGGCCCTTGTTCCATGTCTGCCAGTGCTGAGTGCTCAACTCCCAGTTCACAACATGTTAAACTGGAAGGACTGCTTATCCAGTGGAAGGCAGATGAATGGATTTCTTCTGGCTTTCTTGTCTCTTAACAGAAAACCAAGAGTCTGCAAAGCAAAAGGAAGGGGATCCTGTGAAACCTTGCTGAGCCAATGTTCCATCTTCCCTGCCAGGCTCTGGCTCTCACTCCCATGTTTGCCTTTCAGAGATGCTCCTCATCACAGCCAACCCATATGACTACCCCTTCATCAGCCAAGGGCAGATCTCTGTGCCCAGCATTGATGACCAGGAGGAGCTTGTTGCCACAGATGTGAGTACAGTTAATGATGAGAGACAATCTCACTCTTACTCTCACCACTGTTATAACCAGCTCATCCATCTGGTGTGCAGACAGCCATTGACATTCTGCGCTTCAGCCCCGATGAGAGGATGGGGATTTATAAGCTGACAGGGGCAATCCTACACTACGGGAACATGAAGTTCAAGCAGAAACCACGTGAGGAGCAGGCAGAGCCAGATGGCACAGAAGGTAATACCTTCATGGCTAGGAGAGAACTATTTCCAAATGTTTTCATACCATTTTTCACTAGAAATGGCACAGGTCTTCCAGGAGAGATGCAGTTGTTCCTTGATGAGCATAAAAAGTTGACTTTCAACTTACCAACTTGAGTAGTCACTTTCTGCATCCACTTTATTCCTGATGACTCTGCTGAAGGACCTTGTGCCAGGGGCATGTTATTACTGTAGTGTTCAGCAGTCTCTGGTTACACAACCAGACTTTTTCTGCTCGGGTGACATTGTGGAGAAGTGGCTTGAAGGGAAAACCACTCTGTTGTCCCATCACCAATGCACTCACAGGTTTCACCACATCTGTTGGGGCTGTCACAGCCACTCCATCATAAGGACCAGCCCTATACAAGGCTGTTCAGAAGAGTAAACAGGAATGTTAGTCAAGCTGTGGGTGGGATAAAGCCAAACATGTTGCAGGTTTCAGAGTGAGCTCTGGCTGGCTCCAACGCACTCTGTAGGTCCAAGCTAAGAAGAAAGTATTTCAACTTACCATTTTGTTCTTCAGAGGCTGACAAAGCAGCATATCTCATGGGCCTGAACTCAGCAGACTTGCTGAAAGCTTTGTGTTTTCCCCGTGTGAAAGTGGGAAATGAGTATGTCTTCAAGGGCCAAACAGTGGATCAGGTGAGTGTCAAGGAGCAGAAGGGACTGTTCTCTCCCTGAGGGACAGGAATGGGCCCTCTCCCTCAGAGACAGGAATGGCAGGGGCAGGTCACAGCTGAGAGGGGTCAGGACCATTAAGGGCTGTTAGTGCACCATGTGGGCTGTGTACCTGTGCATGCTGAGAGGTAGTTTATTCTGGTGATGCACTGTCAGTGCCCTGACACAGGTGTGTGAACCATCTCCCTGCAGGTGCACCAGGCAGTGAATGCCATTGCCAAGTCAGTCTATGAGAAGCTTTTCCTGTGGATGGTGATGCGCATCAACCAACAACTGGACACAAAGCTGCCAAGGCAGCACTTTATTGGGGTCTTAGACATTGCTGGCTTTGAGATCTTTGAGGTTTGATTTTACACAACACTCTCTGACTTCTGGCTGTCTTTAAATGCTTTTTCATTTTGTTTGACTTCTCTGACCTTTTCTCCTCCTCACCCCAGTACAGTCCTCAAGAACAGGGCAAATCTCTCTGAAGCTGGACCTTTGTAGGTCCATCATCCACTTTGTAAGAGAATAGACATGGCAGAAGCATAGCCACGAAGCTGCTGTTCCCCTCCTCACAGAATCTGCATTTAGTGACATTAGGGCCTCACAAAAACATGGCCAGTGCAGGCTGCAGGAACTGTGTGCTGCCACGGCACAGCTTTTCTGTAACCCTGGGCAACCCATGGTATATTCTTTAGGCTGTTATCAAAACCCTTCTGGGACAGTCTGACTGACCTTGCCATAACATCTCAGTGAGATAAAATGATTGGAGGCAGTTTAACATTACTAACACACTTACTCAAATATTAGTTCAACAGCTTTGAGCAGCTCTGCATCAACTTCACCAATGAGAAACTGCAGCAGTTCTTCAACCACCACATGTTTGTGCTGGAGCAGGAGGAGTACAAGAAGGAGGGAATTGAATGGGAGTTCATTGACTTTGGGATGGACCTGGCTGCCTGCATTGAGGTTATAGAAAAGGTGAGTTTCTTAAGCATCTTAGGCAATCACACAAATTGAATCTGGAAGGAGTTCTTGAGAGTGTTTGCAATGAATGCCTTCAATACAGTCTCCCTGTGAAGCTTTCAGGTCTCCTCATTTCTGTTCCTTTAAACATCACCTTTGTGATTAATTATCTACTGACTGGAAATGTATTCTATCTTCTAAAAAGACACTGATTTTCTCTCTCTCTCTCTCTCTCTCTTTCTTTCTCTCTCTTTCTCCTCTCCTCCCTTCCTCCCCTGCCATTATAAATTGTCATTTTTCATTTTCATATATACCCCAGTTGTCTTCTGTGTATTAGTTCCTTCTCAGTTAAATTCAAAGTCTGCTTGCTTTCTGTTCCTTCTGAGTCAGGAGAAGTCATTACTGTAGTCTAAGAAGTTACTGAATAGTTTTTGTTTGGCTTCTTTTGTTTTCCAGACACTGACTGAGTAATTCAAAACTATTTATGAAAATCGTTTGAGTGCTTTTGAATATCTTGCCAGCTGTTCACAAAAAATCTTGCTTGTCTGTCCTCCCAAGCTAATTCTTTATAAAATTCCTCCAGTACTTTAATTTTAGCATTTCTTTCACTCTGTATTATTATCACTTGGATTCATCTTATTTGAAAACACCTTTTTTCTATTCAGCCCATGGGCATCTTCTCCATCCTGGAAGAGGAGTGCATGTTCCCCAAGGCAACTGACACCTCTTTCAAGAACAAGCTCTATGACCAGCACCTGGGCAAGTCCAACAACTTCCAGAAGCCCAAACCTGCCAAAGGCAAGGCTGAGGCCCACTTCTCCCTGGTGCACTACGCTGGCACAGTGGACTACAACATCACTGGGTGGCTGGAGAAGAACAAGGACCCTCTGAACGAAACTGTTGTGGGCCTGTACCAGAAATCATCTATGAAAGTTTTATGCCATCTTTATGCCACCTTTGCTTCCATAGATGAAGGTAAGATCAGAGGATTGTGTTGGTTTCCTACTGCATCTCTCACTTGATGTGAATCAGTGTTGAGCCAGTGCTTGTGTGCTGTGTATTAGATGTACAATTATAACACTGTCAAAGGGATCTGCAGCAGCTCCTCAGTTGGACTATCATCTCTTTTTCCAGCTGAAGGTGGTGGAAAGAAGAAAGGAAGCAAGAAAAAGGGCTCTTCCTTTCAGACTGTCTCTGTACTCTTTCGGGTAGGTGTGTTCTCTGCTAGGAGGGCAGTGCTGTCAACCCTGGCTGCACGGGCTCACCAGCCCCTCTTTCTCTCTGGCCACTCTGGGGCAAGTTACATCTGGGAGCTGGTACAAGTTCAGTCCTGCTTTGCTGCTGAAGTCCAGTGGGATGGTGATGGAGGTGGAAGGTCATGTGCTTTATCAGGTTGCATGGGGAGCTGTCTTGGCTTTGCCCTTTGGTGCTACCAGCATCCTTCCCTTCTTTGGCTGTCACTGGCTTCTTCCAGCATGTGTCCCTGTGAGAACATTGTGTAGCAGCCAGTGCCTTGCAGAGGTTGTGGGCAACACAAATTACATGTTGCAGTCCTGATGCTGCTGTGATGCGTCTATATATGAGGCCAGGAACAGGCTGGTGCCTTCCTGGCAGGATGAGGACTGCAGCACCCCCTGGCTGGGATGTGTGTCATTATTGCCATAATGACATACTGCCATAATGACATATTGCCATAATGACATAATGTCATTATTGTCATAATGACACTCAGACTGTGTCATTGTTGCCTGAGATGATTAAAGAATTGCAGTACCTTGTTGCTCTACAGAACAGGTGACTTATGATATCATAGACAAATATTGATTTTGTAGCTCAATTATCTTTTAAATATGTGTAACTAATATACCTAAGTAATAAAAGCAATAAATTAATCCATTTATTCATTTGATCAAAATTTCTTTTGATAAAGACCATATACATATATATATATATATGTAGTATCCCAGAATATATTCAATTTTTTTCCATCCTAGTCTTTTTTAAGAGCTCTTAGATCAGCCTTGAACCACTGGAGGACAAATTTTCATTTTAAGACAGGATGAAAGTTCTTCTATTGTATCCACTGTTAGTAGCCATTTGCTTTGCTGATGCCTACACAGAATTGTAGAATATTCACTAGAGGAGTAAGGAAAAACTTCCGAATTTTTATTTCCATCGGAGTCAAATCACGTTGAGAACTGAAGTCATTCAGAGATTGCAAATATTGTCTGTTTTACAGGAAAATCTAAATAAACTGATGTCCAACTTGCGGACAACTCATCCTCACTTTGTGCGTTGCATCATTCCCAATGAAACAAAGACCCCAGGTAATTCATAAACACAGATTGGAGAGGGACAGAAAGAGCAACCAGCCAATGCTGGACCTATTAATACAGCCTCTTGTTGCTCTGTCATAGGCCTGATGGATCACAAGCTTGTTCTGCACCAGCTGCGATGTAACGGTGTCCTGGAAGGCATTCGGATCTGCAGGAAAGGATTTCCTAACAGGATTCCATATGGGGATTTTAAACAAAGGTCTGTAATTGCATTTTTGTGTTTACATCCAGCCCAGTTCATTTAAGAGAAGGTCTTGCTAAACCAGTCCATGATATAGTTGTTAGGAAAAGGCTATTTTAATATTTAACAACTATGGAAAGCACGAAGACATATCTAATAGCATGGGCTGTGTGGGCAGTGCCCACCCAAATGCCTTCCTGGACACTGTACTCCAAAACCTATTTTCAGTTCATTCAGGTTCATCGGAATGTTTGGGTATTCTTTGCTTTAATTCTCAAATTTGACACAGGCTTGTTTTAGCAAAAATAGGAAGGGTTATCTATGCACTATTTAACCACTATCTAGGAGAGGTTTGAAGAATGTGGTTTAAATAATACTAACTGGAATGGTTTCACTGAGAGGAAATTTTGTTAGACCCAATACTACTTTCTGATGAAATCCCAAGTTTGACTGGCAAATAGAGCTGCAGTAACAAAAGGGACTTGAGCAGGACATCTAAGTTAGTTCCACATGGCCCTCTTGTTTTGTACAGGGCTAACATTTCTACATGCTGACATTTCTACAGCATTAGCACATTAATTTAGAAATAAAAAGCCCACAACCAAACAATCTTAACTTGGGAACTGCTGTGCAAATAAGACATTTAAAAAGGGTTGCTCAGTTCAGGGCAACCCAACTGGGGTCACCTGCTTGTTGTGTTTGAACAAAGAAAATGTAGGGTCAGGCCTCTAAGAACAAAGAAATCACCCCCCCCTTGCAGCTGTGGGCAGCTGTGCTGGAGAGCAGGGCACTGAGAAGGGCAGAAGTGGTGTTTTGGGCACTAACTGAAGATGATGGCCGGAGGGGTGATGTGGGTGGGCAGATTTGTGTAAACAATAGGGTTGCAATAACCTCTCAGTGTAGGATTAGGAAGTCCATTGCTGGATATTATGCCTAATTCTGAGTTCCATGCTTCAGGAGGAACTCAAGAAGCTGGATATAGTTCAGAAAAGAGCTACAGGAAAAATGTGAACTCAAGTGCAGGGACAGATTTAAATCAAACTGTGCTAGTGAGGCCCTGGCACAGGGTGCCCAGATAAGCTGTGGCTGCTCCAGCCCTGGAAGTGCCCAAGACCAGGTTGGACGGGGCTTGGAGCAATCTGGGCTGGTGGAAGGTGTCCCTGCCCATGGCAGGGCGTGGAACTGGGTGATTTTTAAAGTACCTTCCAATCTAAACCATTCCATGGTTCTGTTTAACTCATGAAATTGAATGTTAACAGATGATTTGTTTGTGGTGTAGAGAGCCTACAGATGTAAAGATTTCTGATATGCAGGAAGCTGTCTACTAAAAGACTAACTAAAAGAAAGAATCCAAGGGCAAGACCTGAAAAAGAATGTTGTCAAGGTAGAAGTGAAGTATACCTTTCCCACAGTGAGGGTGAATAGTTAACCTGGGACACTTACGAGCTTTGAAGGCTTCAAAGGCTTCAGATTAGATCGAAATGTCTTTTTTTCTTTTTTTTTTTTTTTTTTTTTTAAAAATAAATACTAGCTTAATAATGAGACGGCTGTGTGAGCAAGGCTCTGGGAGGCCTCTCTGTGTGGATTATACAAGGAGTCGGATTAACTGCAGCAGTTCCCCTATTCCTAAAATCCATTCATTTTTTGAATTTACAGCTAACCCAGTGAGCTGGCCCCATAGATTAGTGATAATGACTGTGACACACATGATCAGTCTCTGAGGTCCAGAGGGCAGACCATTCATGCCCTCGGTCTCAGAGAGGGCTGTAACATATCCTTGGATCCTACTGAAAGGACCTGCTCCTGTTTGCTGCTTTTCTTACCGCTTTGCCATTTGAAGCTGGAGGTGTGAGTCAGACTCAGCCTTCCTGTGTATCTTCAGACTGACAGCTGTTCTTGTGGCATCCTCTGCACTAAAATGATAATGATGGCTAAGCTTTTTTCCTTTATTTTGTCAGATACCGCCTTCTGAATGCCAGTGTCATTCCAGAGGGAAAGTTTATTGACAGCAAGAAGGCGTGTGAAAAGTTGCTTTCTTCCATTGAGATAGATCACACTCAGTACAAATTTGGACACACTAAGGTAAATGCTTAATTTTTCCCTGCAATAAGAAATCATTCATTGCATTAAAATGCAAGCCCAGGAATGAGTGATCTCTCTTCCTTGGCTGCAGGTGTTCTTCAAGGCAGGCTTGCTGGGTGTCTTGGAAGAGATGCGAGATAATTGCTTAGGACAGCTGATCACACAGACCCAGGCTTTGTGCAGGGGATACCTCAGGAGGCTTGAGCTGAAAACAATGTTTGACAGAAGGTGTGTGTCCTCTGCAAGGTCTGGTTCCTCAAAGATGGCTTTATTCACAGTACTGATGGAGTACTTTGATTTCAGAGAGTCCATATTGTGCATCCAGTACAACATCCGTGCATTCATGAAAGTCAAGCAGTGGCCCTGGATGAAGTTGTACTTCAAGTTAAAACCCCTCTTAAAAAGTGTGGAAACTGAGAAAGAAATGGCCATGCTGAAAGAAGAATTTGAGAGAACAAAAGAAGAACTGGCTAAATCAGAAACCAAGAGGAAAGAACTGGAAGAGAAAATGGTGACTCTGGTGCAAGAGAAAAAGGACCTGCAGCTGCAAATACAGATTGTACGTAATTTAAATAATTTTTGGCTGTTTAGATTACATCTGTTTTCTCTGAGTGTTCAGGAGAGGGCTGAAAGGGAATTCTATTGTTTCATGTTCTAGTTGCTTAATGAGCAGGTGATTTCTGCAAGTGTCAGTGCCAAGGTGTGACAATGAAGCGCATTTCTGTTTTCTGTAAAAAGGAAAATGAAAACTTGGCTGATGCTGAAGAAAGATGTGACCAGCTGATCAAAGCAAAATTCCCACTGGAAGCAAGAATAAAGGAGGTAATGGAAAAGCTGGAGGATGAAGAAGAGATAAATGCTGATCTGACAGCCAGAAAAAGGAAACTGGATGATGAATGCTCTGAGCTGAAGAAAGATATTGATGACCTTGAGTTAACATTGGTCAAGGCTGAAAAGGAAAAGCATGTCACAGAAAACAAGGTGCTTTTTATTTCTGCTATTTGTATGTTTAATTACAGTTGCTCTGTCTGTGTGTAGGCTTTAAAGGTTCAATCAGCTTGAACAGTAACACGGTGTTGCTTAAGGTGATCTTTGGTGTTGAATTTGGTCACCAAACCAACCCATATGCATACAAAAATGTATTAAAATGAAAGTTCAGCATTGCTTTGTGACTTCTGAAGGGTTCATATATAAGCAGAGAGATTGCATAGTTTGACTATATAATGCAAGTAATTAAGTCTCTTTGGCAGTCTTGCAACAAGTTTATTGCCAGTGTTCACTGATTATGTAAAGACCAACATTTTTAGTGACCTTCAAGTGTTTTGTCTTGCAACAGGTGAAAAATCTGACAGAACTAGTGACAGGTTTGGATGAGACTGTTGCAAAATTAGTTAAGGAGAAGAAAACCCTGCAAGAAGTCCAGCAGAAGGCACTGGATGACCTGCAAATTGAGGAGGACAAAGTTAATACCCTCACCAAAGCAAGGATCAAGCTGGAGCAGCAAGTGAACCATGTGAGCATGTTCAACAGGAGGAGAAGGGGCATATTCTTCAGTTGTTCTACTGTATTATGTTTATATATGTTTATGTTACAGGTCGAAGAATCTTTAGAACTGGAAAGAAAAGTGTGTGTGGATCTTGAACGAACAAAGAGAAAGCTTGAGGGAGACTTGAAACTTGCACAAGAAATCGTAGTGGATCTGGAGAATGATAAACAACATTTAGATGAAAAATTAAGGAAGTATGAGAAAAAAAATTAGGGACAAATTTACTATTTGGTTTTAACTCGACGTATTTTCTCTTTATTAAACAAACATTTCCTTCACAGAAAAGACTTTGATTTTAACCAGAAGCAAAAGAAAATTGCAGAACAGCAAAATACAGGTACTCAGTTGCAGAAGAAGATCAGAGAATTGCAGGCAAGAGACTTTATGTAATTAGTTCATCATTATTGTTTGCTTGTTTAAACTGCAAAGTCATGAACAATGCTTGTCCACAGTTTGGCATTGGCTCCATTGGACATGGGGGAAGCAACTTCTCAGAGAATCCACCCCTGTATCCCCACACTACCAAAACCTGACCACACAAGCCCCATACAACAACAGGTAGCTGTGATGTAAAGTTACCATGAGTGGATCCATAGGTCCTTTCTTGACAGTAACTCTTTGCCTACATTGCCAAAACAGCGAAATCTGAAAGGAGTTTGTTTTGCTTATAGTCTCTAAAACAAGGGGCTTGGTGTTTTCCTGTGACAAACACACATTAAACTAAGCACTGCATTACCTGTTCCCTATTTAGTTCCTGATGTGCTATTCCCTCATTATCCAGGCCCACGTTGCAGAGCTGGAAGAGGAGACTATGAGTGAGAGAGTGACACGGGTAAAAGCAGAGAAGCATTGTGATGAGCTGGCTCATGAACTTGAGCAAATCAGTGGAAGTCTCAAAGAGGCTGGAGGAGCCACCATGGCTCAAACAGAACTTAACAAGAAGCGGGAGGCAGAATTCCAGAAGATGCGCCGTGACCTCGAAGAGGCCACGCTGCAGCACGAAGCCACAGCTGCCGCCCTGCGCAAGAAGCACGCGGACAGCACGGCTGAGCTCGGGGAGCAGATCGACAACCTGCAACGCGTGAAGCAGAAGCTGGAGAAGGAGAAGAGTGAGCTCAAGATGGAGATTGATGGCTTGGCCAGGAGCACAGAGATCATTACTAAGTCCAAGGTGTTTCTTCATAAGTTAAATACTTGAATTGCCAATATTTCTGTCTGCTGGGAATTTAATGCCATACAAACACACCTACACAGATTTCACTTTCTTATTCTCTTTCAGACTAATCTAGAAAAAAGGTACCACACCCTGGAAGACCAGATGAATGAGATGAAAGCCAAATTTGAGGAGAACCAGAGGAATTTGAGTGAGATGGTGATACAGAAAGCCCAGCTCCAGACAGAGTCTGGTAAGGAAGGCACAAAGATGTGCTGAGAGGGTATTTTTTTCTCCTCAGTAGCAAAGACATTCTTTAATGTGTGCTGCCCCTACCAGGGAGAGATGGGTGCACGTGTATGTGTGTGAGTGAGCCCTGGAGAAACACATGGATGTGCTGTGCTCAGAGTTGCCTGGCACTAATAATAACAGTTGAAGAGTAATAACGGTAGAAGCTTAATTAAGAAAAGATGTTCCAATAAATACCAGATGTGATCTGTGACTCCCCCATCTCCTTCCCTTCTCAAGGAAAAGGGAATTTACAACACTTCTGGATGTCATGTGGGAACACATAGCCCATAACCAAATTCGTTCTTACTTTCTTCTGAGTGATCTTTTGGAAGTGGTTGTGCTTGCAAGACGACTCCATGATTCTATGGCCAGTTTGTTGTAAGACCATTGAACATAGTGCTCAAGGGGAATTTTAGAATAAAACTTGAAAACCTGAGAAAAAAAGTAAAATGGCTGAGGAAAAATCTGAAAAAGAAAATATTGGAGGACCCAAGAATTCTAAAGGTGATGGCATGAGCTATAGGCACCTCTCCAAGAAAGGAGAGAGGTGCGCTTCAGCCCACAGGACAGAGGGTGATATGGAATAAATGTTTTCCAGTAATAGTAAAACCTATGAAGTGAAACTTTAGGGTTTGCCTCTTGTATCACAGTATTTGTATCACTGATTATGGGAAGTTGCTGACACTTTTTGTCAGTTCAGCCAGTGTAGCAGCATAAAATCCTACTGCTTCAACATAAAAATTTGGCTTCAAAACAAAAAATTAAGTGAATTTTCTGAAGCAAATTGTCTTTAGGAAAAAAAAATAAATTCAGGATGCTTAATCTGGGCAGAACTGAGAACTTGTCCTCTCTTGTCATAGGTGAACTAAGTCGTCGACTCAAAGAGAAGGAGACTGTAACGTTGCAGCTGTCAAGAAGCAAACAGGCACTTACACAGCAAATAGAAGAGCTCAAGAGGCAGTTAGAGGAGGAGATTAAGGTAGTGTGAGCTACTGAGCACATGCTAAGGCTTCAAAACATATTAGGGTCTCAGTTCACTTAAAAAACAGAAGTTTTAAAGTATTACCATCAGTGTAACTGTAAAATTACTCCTGGGCAGGATGTGTATAGTGAGCACTGTGTTTAAATTCTATGCTGAGGGTGACTCTGCCTTGCTAGAAGTGGTTTAACTTTTGGTGAATTTTTTTGAATGTTTTTAACTTTTAAAGCCATGGTTCATGTGATTTCTTTTGCTTCTGTAGTTGCAGGGAATGAAAGTTACAGCATATGCCAAGGTGAAAGCATCAATCTTGGTCTTTTCTAGTGGTAGAGCTGAGAAAAGTTGATGGCAGCTGATGGCAGCTGCCTGAACACTTATAAAGGCCTGGCGCTTTGTCTCCTGCCTAAGCTGCAGTGACCACATGTGAGCTGTGCAGGGTCATGGGGTGTCCTGCTGGTCACAGCTGACACAAATGCATGATATTATGGGTAATGCTTAGGCCAAGAACGCCCTGGCCCACACCCTGCAGTCCGCTCGCCACGACTGTGACTTGCTCCGGGAACAATATGAGGAGGAGCAGGAAGCCAAAGGGGAGCTGCAGCGTGCCCTGTCCAAGGCCAACAGTGAAGTGGCCCAGTGGAGAACCAAATACGAGACGGACGCGATTCAGCGCATGGAGGAGCTCGAGGAGGCCAAGTATGCAACAGATGAAATGAGCTGTCCAGATGTTACCTACATTGTGCAGGACATAGATATACTTTTAGTAGCCTGACCTGAATTATTTTCTTGGGGTTTTAGAACACTTTTAATTAAAATGACATACATAATGCAATTATTTTTTTTGATCATATGCATGTTTTATTGATGTTCCTTAAGGAAAAAACTCTCTCAGCATCTCCAGGAAGCAGGACAGCAGGCAGGGGCTGTGAATTCCAAGTGTGCCTCCTTGGAGAATATGAAGCTGAAGATGCAGGAGGAGGTGGAGGATCTGACATTGGATATAGAGAGAGCAAACACATCAGCAGCAGCCATGGACAGAAAACAGCGGAACTTTGATAAGGTGATAAATGAGCACAATGTCTTTCAAGTGTAGCATTCCTAGAAGGCCAAACTAACATTGCCTGTATAAGTCAAGGCTGAAGTCAAGGTGAATCTAAGAGATATAAGTGCCTCTAGAGCAGGGCAGTAGGAATTTGTCCTGTTTCCAGAGACTGCAGTGTTTATTTATACAGTCACAGATAGGGTGTTAGCAGGAAATGAAACATAATAGCCTCTGCCATAGGGAAAAGCTGAGAGAATTGGGATTGTTCAGGGAGAAGAGAATGCTTTGAGGTGACCGAATTGTGGCCTTCCAGTACCTGAAAGGAGCTGACAAGCAGGATGGAAAAAGACTATTTACAAGGGCCTGAAGTGGCAGAACAAGGGGCAATAGTTTCAAACTGACTGAGGGCAGGGTTAGATGGGATACTGGGGATAAACTCTTCTCTATGAGGGCACTGGCACAGGTTATCCAGAGAAGCTGTGACTGCTCCATCCCTGGAAGTGTTCAAGGCCAGGTTGGATGAAGTTCTGAGCAACCTGGTCTAGTGAAAGGTGTTCCTACCCATGGCAGGGCAGTTGGGAAGCAGGGAAGTCTTTGAGGTCTCTTCCAACTCAAGTAATTCTGTGATGTCTTTCAGGTCATGGCAGAATGGAAGGGGAAGTATGAGGAGAGCCAGCTGGAGCGGGAAGCTCTCTCTAAAGCATCATGCTCACTGAACACAGAGCTTTTCAAAGTGAAAAATGCCTATGAAGAAAACTTAGATCAGCTTGAAACAATCAAACGGGAGAACAACACTCTGAAGCGTATGTGTTTGGCTCTGGTTTCCCACTGGGCACTGACCAGGCTCCCCAGGCCAGTGGGCACAGCCCCAAGGCTGCCAGAGCTCGAGGAGTGTTTGGATGATGCTCTGGGGCACAGGGTCTGACTCTTGGGGAGGGGCCTGTGCAGGGCTGAGGGCTGGACTCGATGATCCTTGTGGGTCACTTCCAGTTCAGGACATTCTGTGACTCTGTGATTAGCTGTTCACAGACCTACCACAACAAGGCACTCTATGAGCACACTTGTGTCTGCAGGAGGTGCACTAAGGGACAGGATTCTGTCATTACTGTACCCTCCATCCTGATGGAGAATATCAGTGTTTCCCTAAAAGTTGTCAAGCAGGTTTGTAAAGTAACAAAGCTAATAGAGCAAATGTCCTGGCTCTCCACTGTCTGCTGGAGAGACATTGAGGTCCCATTCCCAGGTAAAGGTGGTGACTTCAGGAGGCTGTAACAGCTTGTGAAAGTGAGTTTTACAGATGCACAGAACACAATGACAAGACCTGTAGTGTTAGACCCTGATGGTCTGTGCAGAGACATAACACATGCAGGGCCCTTCCAGGCTCTCCATAAAGAGAGCTGTGAAACCACACCAATGCCCCACTTGTCCTGCATGAGTTGGCTGTGTCTGTTTTTATCTGTACATATTTACAGACAAATAAACCACTGTGTACACAGGTACTTACGTATATGTATTTATATATGCAAAAGAGGTGCTGAATGCTGCCACAAAGCAGCTCCCCTGTTTGATGTCATTCTTCTCTTACAGAGGAAGTAGCTGATCTGACAGAACAAATTACTGCAAATGGCAAAATGATCAGAGACCTTGAGAAAGTAAAAAAGCAAGTTGAAGTAGAAAAAACTGGGCTGAGATTAGCTCTGGAGGAGGCAGAGGTGAGTTAGTTTCAATATCATTGGGAAAAGCAAAGAGCATGCTGAGTAGCCTTTTGTTCTCTTTCCTGGCAATGCCTGTGTGCAAGGTGGATTGCCACAAACTTTAGAAGTTTCTGTGAAGTCACTGAGTAACATCACAATGATCATGTTCTCTGAAATATTACTTTCATCTTTGTTTTTTCCTTTTCTTTTAAAGGTAGTTCTTGAGCATGAAGAGGTCAAAATCCTTGGTGTCAACCAAGAACTGACTCAGATTAAGTCAGAAATCAGCAGAAAGATTGCTGACAAGGATGAGGAGATCAACCAGTTAAAAAAGAACCATGAAAGAACTGTGGAGACCATGCAGGGTGTTTTGGATGCTGAGATCAGGAGCAGAAGCGAATCTTTAAGGCTGAAAAAGAAGATGGAGGAAGACCTGAATGAAATGGAGATCCAGCTGAGCTGTGCCAACCATGTGGCTGCAGAGGCACAGAAGAATCTGCACAGCGTCCAGGGAGCTCTCAAGGTCTTGGTTTACCTTCTGGTTGATGTATTTTTAAGCACAATATTTGAGAAATTTGTTAGGACAAAACTGGCTTTTCAAATTTAGGACACCCAGGTCCATTTAGATGATGCTCTCAGGACACAAGAGGACCTGAAGGAGCAGGTGGCCATGGTGGAGCGCAGAGCAAACCTGCTGCAGGCTGAAGTTGAGGAGTTACGGGCAGCCCTGGAGCAGACGGAGAGGTCGAGGAAAGTGGCTGAGCAGGAGCTTCTGGATGCCACGGAACGTGTGCAGCTCCTCCATACCCAGGTAGTTTGCTTTGCTAAGACTGGCATATTTTGGGGTCCAGAGAGTCATGGATTCAGAGTGAATAGTAATTCTTAGTCTCTGTGTGTAAGAGAGCAAAGACAGACACTCAAAGTCTCCCTCTCTCTCCTTCCTAGAACACCAGCCTTTTTAATATGAAGAAGAAGCTGGAAACTGATATGGCACAAATCCAGCAAGAGATAGAGGATGTTACTAATGAAGCAAAAAGTGCTGAAGAAAGAGCAAGGAAGGCAATGACAGATGTGAGAACGTTATTGTGTTTTTCCATTTGAATTTTCAGGGTTTCCAGAGGTATTGCTGCTAGGAGCTAATGCAAATATTTTTGTCACATGTTGCACAAGAACCAGTCTGTGGGCCTACTTGTCAGAGGAGGATCAGAGCAACATGGACTGTGTCCTGCTGACAGATCAGTTATTGGGGCTGTTGCCTTCATAAAGAATGAAAGCCACATTTAATCACTTAAAACCAAATATCTTTATTCAGTGCTGCATGAAAATGTAATCCACAAAGAAATCCTGCAGTATTGAAATTACTACAGTGGCTAATGTATTTGAATAGTTGTCTTTGCAATATCCTGTTTAACTACTTTTTAAATGAGAATTGTAAATTTCCATTCAAAGTTGGTGCTAAATCCTCCCATGCAAGGCCTGTGAAGCTTAGCCAGCCCATGGGACTGGTATGTCATGGGAGCCAGCCTGCTAATGATTTTTGATGCAGAGGAACAAGCTAAAATCTTAACACTTAAATAGATTATTTGGAATTGAAATAGAAAGAAAACTTTTCCACTTGCTCATGAGAATGAAAAAAAAAATTAAATAGAATCACAGAATCACAGAACTTTTAGATAGTTAGAATTGGAAGGGACCTCTGGAGATCATCCAGTCTAACCCCCCTGCCAAGGCAGGGTCACCTGGAGTAGGTGACACAGGGATGCATCCAGGTGGGTCTAGAATATCTTCAGAGAGGGAGACTCCATGCCCTCCCTGGGCAGCTGTTCCAGTGCTCTGCCATCCTCCATGGAAAGAAGTTCTTCCTCATGTTGAGGTGGAACTTTTTATGCTATAATAATTTCTATTTTGTTTGAATAAAAGAGAAATAGAACATTACAATGAATTATACACAGACATATATATAAAATTTCTAGTGCTATTATTTTATTCTCACATTTTTCAATTTACACTTTTTTCAGATATTTTACTACCAATGCAACTTGTTGAATTTTACATTATTTATAAGTGACATCACTCAATATTTCACCAAAAAGCTTAATTTTATTGTATAGGAATCCAACATCTGAGAGCAAAATAAATCCTAGTTTGTCTTTAATAGCATAGATTCTTTTAAACTACTTTGTTCATTATGGCACTAGCCCTCCAGACTGTTGTGGCAGTACAGGTTGCTCACTACAGCACAGCACCCTCCACACTCCAGGTGTCAAGCATAGCAGCCTTTTGGCTGTGCCATGCCCTGTTCCCAGGTTCAGCTGTGACTCCAGGTGTGTCCTGTGTGCAGGAGGAGTCAGACGCTTCCCTCATTTCTGCTGGCATTTTGAGGAACATTTTGCCTAAGTGAGTCCAGGTTTGCTCTACTAATCCCATCTG
>JAWWEW010000042.1:9779375-9790594 GCA_035583185.1 Anabacerthia variegaticeps | reverse complement strand
GCTGGAGCGTGCTCTCGCTGGTCAGTCTGGATGCCCGTGCCATGGTGCTGTGCCAACCCAGCACCCGGGCGCTCCATTCCTTCCTGGGACGTCCTCAGGTACTTCCAGACGTTACCTGGATCTCAGTTGGGGTCGAGGGGGCATCCCCTCTCTTGTAAATGAAAAAGTAGCACTAAAGTTCCCGAAAGCCCATCTCTTCCTTTGCTGATCAGCAAGAGATCCCAGTCCATGAATCCTTTCCCTGGGGAGGAAGGCACAGGCAGGGCTTGCTCTAATCTTGCTCCTGGAACAGCGGCATTGCAGAAAGCCTTTTCCCCTTTCTCATCCAAGTGGAGCTGGAGCAGCCTGTTGAACACATTCACATCAGGTAGAGATGGGTCCCAATACATTTTGTGTGGGCAACTGAACTTGATGTTTTGTGACTCTTGTCACAGAAAAATTGGTGAGCTGGTAAGTGAGAGTGTGAAAGAGTAACCACAGTGCTGAGTCAGGGTTGAAAGTACACTGGGGAGTGCAGGGAGTGTCTGAGAGGAGGAAAGCAAAACAGATGTGTGTGAGGAAAAGAAATAAGTGATAAGATGGTAGAGGATGTGATAGTGGAAGGAATGACTACTTAGCATCATTCCTGGGGAAGAAAGGTCAGGAGAAATCTGAGGGAAAACTGCTGGGAAACATTGCAACAATAATCTGCAAATGACTAAATTGTATTCTACCTCTAAAATGCTTTATAAAGCTTATTTTTAGTTTTGCAGAAATTATTTACTCTATTTATTCTGTAAAAGGAAGTAGTCTGTTGTTTCCTTACTGCTGAGGTGCATAAGGTTCATCTCTCATGCCCCTGGTGCTGAGCAGAGCCCGCTGCACTGCAGAGCATAGCTTATCCTCAGACAGCATTTCCCAAACCTGGGAACACAACCTGTACAGGGAGAAGGGAGTGAAAATTCACTTTCCCAGAGGGATGAAGAATTCAGGGACTACTGAGACTCCCTGGCTGGAGCTCCCAAACACGGCCAGACCTCAGCTGCCCCAGCCTGCCTTCAGGCAGTGCTGGTTGGGGTCCAGCAGCCCCAGGAGCTGCTGTTCTCTTCGACAGAGGGTAAGTGGATGGGGAGGGTGCAAAGTGGTCCAAGTTCTGAGCTGCTGCTGTGCCCCAGCTCACAGGGACCTGGCTTGTCACTCTATGTGAGCCCTGCTTGTGGCCACCACCCAGGCATATGTTTTATGAAGAATCATACAAGAAAAAACCCAAACAACCTGGAATTGGAGGAGGAGCTGGCAGTGGAAGCCAAGTGTCTCTGAGTGGTGAGGGCTGCTTCTGCCCATCCTGGGAGGATGGGGTAGATACATAATGGGAAAAGGAACGAATTAACTGTTCCGAGCTGGGGGAGGATTCATACAGAAGGAGGAGAGGCTGGGAACAAATTCACCTTTGACAGCAACTGCTATGAAGTCTGCTGGATTATCAGGATCAAAGAGGGGCAGTGATTTAAGGAAGATGCATTCCTCACTGCTTTATAGGGAATGAGGAACATTTGGCACTGACATTGTGTAGAGCGAGGCTGCCTGTCACCTGATAAGGGCTTGTGCAAAGGTCTTGAGAAAAACATCGGTCCAGAGTGGTTATAAATTAACACATCTGAAAAAAACATTTTAAATAAATGCAGCTGATGGGCTCATATAGATCTGCTGTTCCAAGTGGATGGCCAGAGACCTCCTGAGCTTAAATGCAGCATTCCAGTAATAGCAGAGAACATGGCTGAAAATACCCCTCTTCAGAAACTTTTTGTTGGTAAAGGAAAATTCATAGTTCACACTGTAAGCTCTTGTCAGGAGCCCCAGGAGAGGAGGAATCATAGAATGGTTTGGTTTGGTTTGGACTGGAAGGCCATTCAGTCCCATGTCCTGCCATGGGCAGGGACACCTTCCACTAGCCCAGGTTGCTCCAAGCCCCGTCCAACCCAGCCTTGGACACTTCCAGGGATGGGGCAGCCACAGCTTCTCTGGGCCTTATAGGGAAGAGTTGCTTTGCAAGATCTAATCTAAATCTACCCTCCTCCAGTTTGAAGCTATTCCTCCTTGTCCTATGATCACGTGAACCTTGCTGCTAGGGTCTCACAGCTGTGGTCTTACAGGCCCTGCAACCCCATC
Source organism: Anabacerthia variegaticeps (assembly GCA_035583185.1). Lineage (NCBI taxonomy): Eukaryota > Metazoa > Chordata > Aves > Passeriformes > Furnariidae > Anabacerthia > Anabacerthia variegaticeps. The sequence continues at coordinate 9,788,446 of JAWWEW010000042.1, read as the reverse complement.
ATCCCCACCCTAGTGCCATCAGCGCAGCCCTGATGTCGGCATAGGACTGCTGGGGAAGCAGAGTCCAGCACATATGAAAACTCTGGGATTAGAGCCCAGAGAGGAAATGCCCAAAATTAGCCAGTTGTGAGAGGCAAACAGCAGTGTGGGATCATGTCATGAGTCCGCAGCAAGACCCTTTGAGGCACTGTGCCAAGTAGCGTTCACCTGAAGACACTTGTCAGGAAGCAGCAGACACTTAGGGCACCTGAAGGACTGATTTGTAAGACAATATACACCTGTGTTTCTCAGCAAAACAGTGCTGAAGTTGGCACAGCATTTTGAGCTACAGAAGATTTAACATGTATTTTCTCAGGCCACAGTCCTGATTGAGATGTCAAACACCCCTGCTGTGGGCTGCCTGGTGTCACATTGTCATCATTGTCTTCTGCCGGAGCTGTTCTGCTTCACAAAACTGATTTGCCCTTCAGGAGCAGCAGAGACTTGTATCCTTCCCTTGGCACGTCAGATGGCTGCAGACAGTGATTAAGGGAAACGTTTAGCCTGACTCCCAAAGGAATCTGTTTGCCAACACAAAATAATGAGACTGTTGATACATTTCCTAAGGATGCAAAAGGAACTATTCTGCAACATAAAAAGTTAGTTCAGAAAAGGTCACTAGAAGATTCTGCTAAGTATCCTTTTGGCAATTTCATTACAGTGACTCTGTCACTCAGCAAATTCTTTGGTAATCCACTGGCCTGTCTTAACCTTGAAAAGTCTAATTTTTACAGTGAGTAGACTTATAGAAATTCCATATGAGTATATTTCCATTTACAGCACTGAAATCTGCCCAGAAGTGGCATTTGTGCATCTGTCACGAATGAGTGGCAGCCAAGGAAAGTATCACCTCATTGCTGTCTTTTTTAGGATACACTTGCTGCTAGTGCTAATATTACGCATCTAATCCTGATTTTCCTTCCCTCCCCCTTTTGCCACTTGCTCTTTTTTTACTTTGTTTTACCCGGAGGCGTCTTAGCCTGCCCACCCCACTCCCCTGCTTTGTAACAGGAGCTCCTCAGCTGCTTTGGTGGGTGAAAAAGGGCATCCTGAATGTCACCTCCTTGGCCAGCTCTTCTGCTGGTGTTTATTGGGAACACGAGGAGTCTGAGTAATAGCACAACTCTGATACTCAGTGATGAGTTCTCACCCCAAATAAAAGTTTGCTGCTTTCCGTCTCTCCACTGCTCTGTTAGTTGGGCTGTGCCACTCTGGAGTCCCACTCACTGTCATTTTGATGAATGCCTCTGAGAAAGACGTTGTCCCTGTGAGGCAGACTGGTATAATCACCAGTCAGAAAATTCCTTTTAGCAGATAAAACAGAACTTCAACTTCTCTGTCCATAGTCCCTGAAAGGAGGACCGGGATTAGGAGACAGAAAGTTACCAGAATAGTGAAGTTGTCTCAAAATGTCAAGTCAGTGCTCACTGGTGACCACAGAAGGCAAAGAGAGTATCAGGAATTCTCAAGATCAACTGAGAATAAACCAGAAATCATTGTACCAGGCCCATAGACCACCTGCTGTCTGCAGGTTCAGCCTGTGCAGTTAGGAAGGGTACAGAGAGAGGACAAAATTGATGGGAGCATTGGAAAATCAAGCTGGGGTCTTTCACTTTGGGACAGGAACAACCAGGTGAGGAGATGGTGTTCTTATATAATATTATAAATAGTACAGACAAAGTGAAATGGGATTTTCGCCAAGCATTCAGTGCACAGGAGATAATAATCACATAATGGTGAAGCAAAATGGCTTTGCCTATGCCAGAGCTCTGCAGGGCAGGATCCCCACTGCAGGAAGGTATCCTGGAACAGTGGACGATGCTGAATAGCTTCTCTCAGAAACCACAGCTACAGCTTTTCCCCATCTATCCCACTAGCTGTGAGCTGTCAGATCTTCCTACACTTACATATTCAAGCTCATCCACTTTCTACCTTCCTCTGAGGGTACAGGCTGGCTCCAGTGCTTGGATCAAAATCGCTGAAAACCCCCATTCCTCACATGCTGTTTCCCAGATAACAGGGAGCAATGCAAGGGGGAAGCAGCATCACAATGTCTTTAATTAAGAAACATCCTAGTGCTGTAACACCCACCTGTATTTTGTCAAAGAAAAGAAAGCAAGTCTAGTGTTTGTGGTTTGCTATAAAAACCATTTCTTTTGCACCAATGATGAGGCAGGATGTTCTTCCTCTGGAGATTTTGAGAGAAAATATGCTAATTCTTCTGAAAATGAATAACAAGTGCAGCACATGAACAAAAATCTTTGAATTTCTCAACACTAAGTCATATGAGGTCACTATAAAGGAGAGGAACCCAACTTCAGAAGCATACCCAAGCACAGCTTCTTGTCACCAAGCCTGTCCCCTGTGTGACAGTATTATGAGACAGTTGATAACACATCAAACATTGACATGTCTGTAAACAAGAACAGATGTATATAAATTCTCTGTTATGGAACATCTATTGCAGTTTATGAGGGTCTGAAGACCGGTCGCCCAGCAAGTTGATTCAGCTGAGGTAGGACAGAGTAATCACTAGTAGGGACCCACCACGTGCAGGGCTGACTTCCTTTCCCTTTGACTGCAGTGTGTGCTCAGAGGAGCCGCACATCCATGCAGATGTTCCTGGTGCCTCCCATGGCCTGGGGTGCCTCTCAGTTGCTTGTCAGACCATCACGAATCCTGATCACCGAGCAGTAGCTGAGGTGACCTGTCCCCAGACACAGGAGACACTGCAATTGGTGTAGGCACCTGAGCCTGCTCTCCAGGCCATCACCCCACAGCAGGAGGTTTCCTACTGCAGCAGAACTGAGCAGCTCGAAGCTCTCTACAGCCTCTTGGGGCTCACTAGCACTGTGTGCAAGGGGATCCCTGCTGAAGGGCATGTCTGCTGTATCCCATGAGCATTACAGACTCAATGTGGGGGTATAAGTAGGTGACTGAGACTTGAGAAGGCCAAAGGCTTAGCCTTCATATTGAAATAGTAGGAATGTGCTTATGCTTCTGTCTCTCGTTACTGGCAGGGCCACAGAGAATACATTGTTTTCAGTACAGTTTCTTGTGTGTAAGTTGCTTGGGTCTTGGTCCAGTCACATGACATTTTTCACCAACTTGAGGTGGTTTGTGCTGTAGAAGGCTTCACCACCTGGGTGGAATATCATGCGGAGGGTAGGTGTGTGGGGAGACTGGGATGATGGCAAATGTCTCGGATGTGAGAGTCTGACATTCTCAGAATCACAGAGACCACAGAAGGGTTTGGGTTGAAGGGACCTTTAAAGCCCATTTAGTCTAATCCCCTTGCTGCAGGCAGGGATGTCAGGTGATCTTATTTCCTTCTTTGTTATGCTACAATCAGAAATACCCCACAGAGATGATGTTAGCTGCTGCTCACTGTATCACACACATAGTTTCTGACAAATGGTACCTGGTGTCTCAGAATGAAGAAATGTTTGTACCAAATCCCTAAAGTCCTATGGTGGGCCTGGGGAAGTGCTTACAAGTATACAATGCAATTACCACTGTGAATGTGTCCAGCCTGTGGTAACAAGAGGACACTCCTGTACTCTGCCTGCCCTGCTGCTCCTGACCTGGTGGAACTCCTTTCTGATGTGATGTGATGCATTTTGCTGCCCCAGTGAGCTCCACAGCTCTCTGACTCTGCGTATCATGCTTCTCTTCAAGGACTGAAAGCAACCAAAGCCCCCTCCTGCTGAGGACATTTCCAGGTGATGTATTTGAGAAGCAGTGCTATGGAATTGGTGTTCTGGAGGGATTTGCTTTGGCAAGTTGCCCGGAATGAACTGTCTTCAACAATGCAGTGGAATTAAAGATTCATGCCCAGCTGTCCACTTCAGAAATGCTGTGTTTCAGGGTCCCAGGAAAATTTTGGTTTCTTAGCACGAGAAGTGAAGGTGCAGATGCCTTTACTGGTTGGCTTTGAGCAATTGTCTGCTTTGTATGGATAGAGGGAACCTCTACATTAGAGCCACAGAGCTGCTGTTGTGAGGGACCATCTGGAGGTCTTTAGTTCAGTCTCTCACTTCAAGCACATGTTGCTGGCATTGGTCCCATTAGTCATGGCTTTGCTGAGTTAAGCTTTGCAGACGGAGGCCCCACAACCTCTGTGGGTAGCCTGTGCCATTTCTGCATTACCCAATAGTCAAGAATTTTACTAATGTCTAAGGGGAGACTTTCAAGCAACAATTTGTGATCATTGCCCCTTGTTGCCTTGTCTCCTGCTCATGAAAAAGCTTGGCACATTGTCTTTGTAGCTGCCCCTCATGTAAATCAGCGCTTTCCCCTCAAGCTAACCATGCCCTCAAATTCTCTTCATAGTGCAATTTTCCATACCCTTGCCAGCTGTCTGCTGGACCCTCTCCTTTTAGATCACATCCCTTTGGAACTGGGGAATGTAAAACCAGACAATTTCGAATGAGGACCCAGAAGTGTCAAGCAGAAGGGATAATAGTCTCCTACAATCCACTGACCACACTTTTAGCACCATACAAAACTCATTTCATCCTGATTTTGGTTAGAATATGGTGCTAATAACACTAAGGTCATGGGTTTGATCCTTGCATGGGCCATTCACTTAATGCTTCACTCAATAATTCTTGTGGGTCTCTTCCCACTCAGAATATTCTGTGACTGTTTGCAGTGAGAGCACTCATATTCATATCCACCCATGTTCTTCCTCTTGGAGGGTCCTCTGTCCTAGTTAGGGAGTCACAGAGCAGAAGACTTGAGAGTAGCTCCCAGGGTTAAAGATTTTGGATCACTAGATTACAAGAGAAGATTCCTTTTCCTACTGCAAAACCTCCTGCCATACAGGCACATTCTTGTGTTTTCAGTTCACAAGCTTGATAACTCTGAACAGGCAGGAGAGGGAGGTTTCCACCAGCCAACACAAAGCATCTGCAGCACTTCCCCTTCCGCCCTCCATCCTGGTTGCTGCCTACATAAAAAGTGCCTCCTTACTGCCTGTCTCTCAGATAATCATTGGGATGAGGAGAAGAAAATACACATCTTCAGGTCTGGCAGAAAGGGAGCAGCTGCCTGATAACTGTCTCCAGAAGGATCTATTTTCAGCATGACTGAATCCTTTCTCCTCCAGGGGAATGTGCACCTTGCCGACCCCACAATGCTGTGCAGGACAGTCCATGTCCAGACATGGCTTTCAGCCTGCCTCTTCCCTTTTATCTGGGCTGTGTTTGCTTCTTGTCCCAGTGAAATCAAGGCCTGCAGAGATGGAAAGAGGACTGACAGAAAATTAATGGCTCCCAGGAAACATTGCATTCTTTTTTTTGCATTGAGGCACTTGCACTTCTTTCAACAAGTTCCTTGCTGGACAGATTTCTTCTTGCTGTGCCTGGATATAGGAAACATGGCAAAGTTTTCCCTGATGTAACTTTTCGGGATCTACAGAATTAAACTACAGTGAGATCTGGATCATCCATTTCAAATTAGAGACTGCTTCTTTGTAAGAAACCACTATACCAGTGTCACATAAATGATACCTGGGCAAGAGAGATGAGCTATATAAATTAAACCAAGTCCAAAGCTCAGTAGCTTAAACTGCTGTCCAGGGATGCTTATGACAGCTGACCAAACACTTCACTTTTCTTTTTGCGAGCTTTATGTTCTACACTGCAACACTGAATGCTGGGTTATTTGCCCAGCCTTTTTTTGTACTTTCTATTGCCTTCTCTTCCAGACTCCACAAACTTATTCAGGTTTCTTTCTCATCAAAACATTCCCTGAGGGTTCATATACTACCTGTGTTCACAACACATGCTCTTACAGCTGCCACTGCTTTAGCTCTAGTTTCATTCAAACAGGTATTTTAAAGATCAACTGAAAACACTGAAGGAGAAGTTGTAATTTTTGGTGGTTCATTTAGTTAATGTAAAAGAGGAAAAAAGGAAATTGATCTGAATTTAGAGATTTCAAGTGAAAGTAGTTGATGTTTTAACATTTTATCTTCTTTTTATGACTGTCTGAAAGAGTTTGTCTAATGCTGGTTCTTTCAGAGGAGTTATTAGAATAGCCTTGCTATTCAATTTGAATGGCACTGGACTATTTGACACTGAATTTTAATGCTGAATTCAGTCAGGCCCCAGCTGGTCTCCAGCACCAGAATTGTTTCTGGACTGCAGTACAACTGTTATATAGGTGAGCCACACACTTGATGTCATTTAGAAATGCTGCTGATGGGGGAGGTAGTACTATTTAATGTAATGATTGTAAGTTTTAGCTGACTCGGTATGCAAATCACTCTTTGCATAGGGCCACATCTCTATACACACCATTCTGGAAAATTTTGCTAGATTTCAGTAGTCCTTCAATCCTCAAATGATTAATACCAAGGACCTTTCAGAGATTTCATTCCAAGACACCAAATAAAGCCAACACACCCATAATCACATTATGTTAATGTTGAGTTTTAAGCTGGTACTGAGCTACTCATACAGAGATGCTAATGAAGACATAGGTCAATACCTCTGGTGGACACAGAAATGCCAGTTAGGGATCCATACTAACAATAGTCTCTGAATTTCAGCCAGCATATATATTCACATTGTGGATTTGCATATGCACACAGAAACCCTCAGCCAAAGTAGGACCTCCTCCAACACTTGATGCAGGGTTAAGTGGGGCAGTATATCCTGCAGCCCCTCTACACCCAGGGCAGTCAGGCAGCACTCCAAACATTCCTTGTAGGATGGTCCCTTGTACGAATCCTGTAGCATTCCTCTGAACACAAGACTGGTTTCCCTCCTGAGGAGGGGAATGCCAGTGAAGTGTGCCTGGCAGTCAGAGCTCAAGGGCTGCAGTCTCAGACCAGGGAGAACAGACTGGCAGAGAGTTTCTTCCCTGTTGACTCTGGGGACAGGGAACCTGCTCCTTCCCATTTCAGTGGAGTAGGTTTGTAGCTGCCATTTTGTTGTTCCAAAGAATGTACTTATTCTCTCCGGTGACAGGAAAGCTGCCAGATACACACCTTCAAGATAATAGTGCTAATTCTACAGTTCTCCTACTGAACAGGGTCACAAGCTACTACCCCTCAGCCCACAGGTTGCTTATTTCCACACAGCTGTTGTGATATTGAGAACAGCTTCAGCCAGAATGGGCCAGAACCACAGTTAGAACTGGATTCTGCTGGCTGTTAGTTCTACCCTCCAGATTCTTCTCTAAGGATCTGAGACAGACTAGTTTCATGAGCTAGATAGTCCTGTATTTGAGATAGTGAAAGCCATGTCTCTGAAGTAAATGGCGAATGGCAAACCAGCATATATATTCTTGTTTCTGTGGACACTCTGCTGAACCTACATGTATCTCATCCTGTTTGTATGGAAAGCATGAAGTTTACTGGGGGAATGTAGATGTACCTGTATACTTGAGTTGCTTCACTTTAAAGTCACAAAGAGCCTTTAGCTGGAAACTGATACATGGTTTAGTTAACTCAGTTATCAAGACAAGTAAACATGGCAGTAAAATTTGAGTTGTGATTCTACCATTCTCGAGGCCCCTTTAACATTAGTGTTTTCTCTGTTAAGGACAGTGTGCAGTTGAGGACTGGTGAGGTAAAACCCTGAGGTGAGTCTGGGCTCCAATAATGCAAAGCAAGTCCAAAGCCCTGAACTCAGAGAGGAACAACCCCAGACACCAGTATAGGCTGGGTTCTGACTAGCTGAAAAGCAGCTTTGCAAAAAAGGACCTGTGGGTCCTGGGGGACATGAAGTTGAACATAAGCCACCTTCCTCTTTCTGTGAAGAAGGTGGATGGTGTCCTGGCTGCATCATGAGCAGTGTTTCCAGCAGATAGAGGGAAGTGATCCTCATCCTTGATTCAGCACTGAGGTCACACCTGGTGTGCTGTGTCCAGTGCACACTGAATTGTGTGGGAGCCTTATACTGGCTCCCCAGTATAAGGGAGATACAGAGCTATTAGAGAGGGTCCAGTGAAGGGCCAGGAGGATGAATGAGTGACTGGAGCACCGCTCTCCTAAGGAAAGGCTGAGAGACCTGAGACTGTTGAGCCTGGAGAAGAGCAGGCTTGGGTGAATCTCATCCATGTATATGAACACCTGAGAAGGCATGCAGAGGATGGATCCAGGCTCTTTTCAGTAGTGCCCACTGACAAGAAGCAACAGGCACAGTCTGACATACAGGAGTTTCCCTGTGAAAATCAGGACACAGTTTTTTCCTGTGAGGGCCATTGAGCACTGGCACAAGTTTCTCAGAACTATTGTGAAATCTCCATCTTTTGAGATATTCAAAAGCCATCTGGAGGAAAGCATCTCCTTCATTGCTATGTCCTGCTTCACAACCCTTTTTTGAGATTTGGACCACTTTCAAAAAAAGACTTTATGTTTCTATCACTGACCTGTGGGGACTTACTGACACTGCATTCAATCTCCAAAGCACTGCTGAGTGATTGCCAACACCCAGAGACACCTCAACTCACTGAGCTCTTCCTGTTCAAACCAGACCTTCCCTTGGCCTATCCAGGACTGCCTGGCCACGTGCTGCACTCCTGACTGTGACAAGGATGGGTCCATATCCTGAACAGCACCACAGCAGAAACCCAGAAGCGCTCTCTGTGTACAGTGGCTTTGTCAGTGGTCACTGTGAAGGCAAAGATTTCTCAGTCCCCTAAGTCAGGTGTTGATATAGCCTAGCACTCTCAGCTAAACTCTCCAGATAGAATAATAGAGTCAGAAAGTCCTTCATGTTGAAAAAGCCCTCCAAGATCACTGAGTCATTCCTGTGCCCGATCCCCGCCTTGTCACCCAGCCCAGAGCACTGAGTGCCATGTCCAGTCATGCCTTGGACAGCTGCAGGGATGGGGATTCCAGATCTCCCTGGGCAGCCTCTCTCAATGCCTGACAGCCCCTTCAGTGAAGAAATTCTTTCTCATGTCCCCCCTGCCCCTGCCCTGGCCCACCTTGAGGCCGTTCCCTCTCCTCCTGTCCCTGTTCCCTGGGAGCAGAGCCCGACCCCCCCCAGCTCCCCCCTCCTGGCAGGGACTTGCAG
>JAWWEW010000042.1:9739307-9750402 GCA_035583185.1 Anabacerthia variegaticeps | reverse complement strand
TTTAATTATATCGCCCTTTAACACTTGCTTTGTTAGTACTTTTAATTATATCGCCCTTTAACACTTGCTTTGTTAATGCTTACAGTTTAACTCTTATTTTAATAAATCATTTAATAAACAATTCTTTTTAATATGTCTTTCACAGCTTCAATGGGATTTTCACCAAGCATTAATGAGGACATGTTCAAAAGCTCCCCATGCAATCATTACTCATTGCACCACGGCAGCATGTGCAGACCCCAGGTGAAGAAGGATGTGGGCGACACCCATCCCCAAAGATGCCGTTCTTGTCCCAGAGGGGATAGTCCCATCTGGGAGTCTCTGTGCAGAAGTGCCCTCCAGCTCCAGTGCCCTACAGTCACCTCCTTCCTCCTGCTGACAGAGGTGAAACCTTTTGTCTCCTCCTGCCCTGGCACATGGCAGTGAGTTACCCACTGCTGCAGAAGGGAATGGCTTTGGAAGGCCAAGGATAGATACTTGCCTTATTTAGGTGAGCTGTGCTTCATCTCTTTGGTTCTGCAGATCCCTTCTCCAAGGAGTAGTTCATGCCCAGAATGTGACTTTTCCTTCATGATGCAGCTACTGAGACAGTAACAGGCTGTCCCAGCATGAGCCTGACAGAAACCTGGTCCCCAGGAGCAAGACTGGTATAAAACACACAATGTCAAGTAAGGAATATATGAGCACCCTTTCCTGTGATTTTTCTTGCCTTTTAGAGCAGGGCTATTCAGTGCCACACTTAGAAGCCACACCATATTTCTGCCACAGGAACTGCACTTTTGACCCCACTGTGACTATCACAGCTACCTGCCATATTTAACTCGCGTAGTTCATACACTTAGAGCTCTTGGAACAGGGACATCCAAGCACTTTATCAGGGTGAAATGGCATCAGAATTAGAAGTAACTCTGGGAAACTGGAGAAGTAGTCTCAAATTTTCAGAACGAAATTTAATGGAGAGAAAGAAAGTACTTTTGTGAAGATTAGATGAGATGGTTTATGGCTCTTGAATTAAGAATAAAAGGAAGTGGAGGTTGTAACCCATCATAAGTTAACATTGAAAATAAAAAAAAGGTTATTTTGATATTTCTGAAGGTTTCTAGGGAATTTTTTTTTTTGTATTTGTGTTTGTATGTTATGCAGATCTAGAATATCTATGTAGCAGGAAGCAACTCACTGAATTGGATCGGTAATTAAGTGAATAAGAAAAGCACCATCTTTACTTTGGACAATATATTTTGAACAAAATAAAATTATTAAGATATCTGCCATGAATTGTAATATGCCTTACTTGAAAGTTATCATATTCCTTAGGATTGTAAACTTGTATTGCACTTAGTGGATGTTTTATTTTGCAGAGTTTTTTTAGATTTCTTATAACTAGTTGTAATTGTCAGTCTAATCTAATCCTTTCGGACAAGTTTTGCTCTGCCTAATGTTGTCTTTAGATAGATTATTCTAGTCCTACATTTTCTCCCGGGAAGTGCAGCTTTATTGAGGATCAAATATACTACTTTTTTAGGACTCATGTAGAACACCAATGAAAAACTAAAGCTCTGCTTTCTTGGTTTGTGATTATCTGCCATGTGTGGGGCCCTTGGGTGACTTTGCATTGATGCGCTATTTTTACCATTAAGCTACCTGTCATATGATCAGTATTAGTGCAATGATTCTGAAAAAACTCTTGATCCATAATGGCCATAAAGAAACATCTCTCAGAGAAAAGTTTACAAAACTGCAGGTAATGGACTCAAATAGAGCTTCTGACTCATGTGTAAGGGGATCAGTTCATCTTGGGAGCTCGCCATCACACCCCAGGCAAGGAGGGAATCACCTACCACCTGAGCTTTGCTGCACAGCTCTCATGATAGTGCTCTTACACCCCTCCAGCCCCACCAGGCCAGCATGGGACTGCTCGGAGAAACACAGTCCAGCACACAGGAAGGTTTTGGAATCAGAACCCAAAGAGGTAAAGTGCAAGCTTAGCTACTGTATGAGTCCAACAGCAGTGGGCGGACATGGGATAGTTCTGCTCCTGAGCCTGCGAGGCTCTGGGAATATATGGCAGACTGGAGGGACTTGTCACCGAGCTGAGGAGACTGATCTGTGCCACCTGGCATGGCAGTGACCACTGCACATTTAGCTGGTTAGACTACTATTAAAATGGGGTAATTTTGCAGGAATACAGATATATCATGTCCTCCAGTGAGAGGTGTTATTCTATTACTCTCAAAAATTAAAGCAAATTTTGAGAAGCCTACTTTTTTCAATGTAAATAATGAATATGGTAATTACCAATAGAAAACATCTGGTATCAAAATGTTGCAAACTCTTCCTGCACTTGAAAACGCCTTTTATAATTCAGTTTTAATGTTCAGATATCTTTCTTGTTTTATGAAGAAAGGAGGTAAACATTTTCTATATAATTGCAATAGTCACTTAGAGAAACAAAAAATTAGTTGTGCAAATATATGCAAATCTATCTCCACAGTGTAGCCTCTACTCCCTTCTCTTGCACATGCAGTCAACAGAGAAACAAGCCAATTAATCAAGTGTCTGCTAATTTTATTTCATACTGCTGTTCTCATCTCCTTCCATGGCACTCTCCAGCTCCTTTTGCCTTTTCCTTCTTCCATTGCCATCAGAGCCTGTCCACCCCACTCACCTGTTCTGTAACTGAAGCTGTTCAGCTCCTTTGGCATGTGATGGAAAGGGCGTCCTGAATGTAACCTCCTCGTTCAGAACCTACTGCTCATCTATCTTTCTCTAACATTTGCTGTGAAGATGGAAGGAATTTGAGTAACCATGGAAATCTCATGCACACTTGAAAGCTGTTCATCATTAAACCTAAAAGTGCTGTGAGTTAACTGTCACTAACCTCTAGCTGGTTTTGCTCACCCTCTTCACTTTTCTTTGGAAGGCTGTTATTTTTCCTCAGTGGGAAGATACTTTGATGTCATCAGAGCAAAATAAATACATTCTTAGGTTTAAGTGCATTGTTAAAACTTTGGAATTCAAATCTGTTTTCCCTGTGAGGTCAAATAATAACTATCAAATGTTGCAGAAATTAGTCCCCAAAGGAAGAAACAGGATCAGAAGATCACAAGCCACCTCAGTCCATCCATAGTTACCCTGAGATGCAAGGAGCTTCTGAACAGCTGCAGGCACAAAGCTCACTGGTGTGCTGTCTCTGCAATGGCCAGATCAGAAACTAGCCTAGCACACCTAACCAGGTTAGGTAGTATTTTATTTGTTAGACTTATCACTGACTTTTCTCTAGACATAATCCCCAACTATTTTCCTTTCCATCCCTTTTAGCACTGCTCATCTGGACTCATAGATCAAGTCTCTGAAGGACACATCTTACACAGATAAACCACGATTGCCCAGACTAAATATGTTATGCCAGTGACACAGAAAGTGCCCATTGTATTTCATTTAATTCAACAAAACACCCACCTTTCAATAGAATAAAAAGAACTTTTTGTGTGAAAATTATCCTTACCATCTCCTGGATCAGCCCAGCCACATCTTAGCAAAAGTGTCAGAATGAGAAGCTTTGCACCAGAGAATTAGTGTTCTGACATTTCTCCTTGTCTCATGCCAGGATTCCTGAGAGGTCTTATTTTACCCAGGGATCTTCAGTATGAGGCTTCACATTCCTTATCAGTCCACAGGCACAAAGATAACTCTTGGCATGTTTTATAAATATTAACAGCATAGCTGAGAATAGCACTTGCAAGCTGCAAATCCTATTGGGAATTGTCTTCAAGATGAGTGTAAAACTAAGATTAAGGAGTAAAAAATGCTGAACATCTTTCATTAAAGATGAACAAGAAACTTGAGTGCTTATCTTTGCATTTTGTGAGCAGTTCATCATATGAGACAGCTCCTTTTAGTACATGTTGATTATTCCATGCCTACAGCTAAAGCCTTCCCTTATTCCTGCACTCTCATTCAGAAGATAAACTATTCTAGTAACCCTGTCCATTTTCCAAATCTATGTGATAATAACCTATTTTGGTAACAATAAGAAATATATATGTGTTCCTGATGTAGCATTTGGATTAGCTTTGTTTTCTTGGTTCAGTCTACTGAAACGGAGCTATTTCTATAACCAGAAGGGAGAGAATGAATTAAAAGGAGCATGTCCAGAGAAGGGATTGGAGCTGGGGAAGCAGCTGAGGGAGCTGGGAGGGCTCAGCCTGGAGAAAAGGAGGCTCAAGGGGACCTTCTTGCTCTCTACAACTCCCTGACAGGAGAGGGGAGCCAGGGTGGGTAGGGCTCTGCTCCCAGGGAACAAGGGACAGGACAAAAGGAAATGACCTCAAGTTGCACCAGGGGAGGTTCAGGTTGAACATCAGGAAGAATTTCATCACAGAAAGGGTTGTCAAGCATTGGAAGGGGCTGCCCAGGGAGGTGATGGAGTCCCCATCACTGGAGGTGTTCACAAAATGAATAGATGTGGCATTTCATGATAGAGTTCAGTGGGAAGGGTAAAATTAGGCTGAAGGTTGGACTTGATGATCTTGGAGGTCTTTTCCAGCCTCAATGATTCTGTGATTCCATGATAAATCATTCAAATTTTGACAGTTTTTGCTTTACTCTGCATAGAGAGGCTTTAGATCTGAAAGTGCTTGGGACACAAAGGAATTGTGTAGGAAGTTTGGAGAAAATATATTGTGTGTTGTGAAGTGTGGATTTCTCAAGGAAACATCTCACACATCTAATCTCAGTCTATTCACACATCACCTGAAAATGGCTTGATTTCCTGAACAGGTGACCAGTATTCTCTCAAGAGCCAGTGCCCAAACCATGTGTTTTAAACCACTTCACAGAAGAGAATGAAACATTAGTTGATCTGTGAAGAACTCCTGGACTATCCACCTTCCCCTACAGACAAAATAAGAGGGTTGTGTAGAATTTAACTCCATGATCTCTGGTCATAATGGAAGCTGATCCTCCCTCTGCATAGAACAGAACAGTACTGGATGACTTTGTCTTGCTATTTATTCAAAGCATTCCCTGGTTAATGTCTTACACTTGGTCCTAGGCCTCATTTCCTTCAATAGAAATCAAATAACTTCTCAAGCAGGAAGTTCCTGCCTAGCAGAGCTGTATTGCAAGATGGCCATTTAAAAATGATCACAGGATATGATGAAGGAAGAAAAACAAATGATGTTTTAGTAAAATATATTTGAAACCTCTCACAGATATAAAGTCTGATGGTAATGTCAACTTTTGTGTTTGATTTCTGGTGGCTACAGGCTGCATGTAATAGTAATAATTTGCCAAAAACTTGGAACTGATGAAATATCAGAATTCTCATTGAAAAGCTGATATATTGCTATCTTCAGCGTAACAATAAGTTTTGATTAGTTCTGTTCAACCCTGCAATCACTGGAGTGGAATTTTGTTATAAGGCTGTAACTGGGCAGGAGATGTGAAAGCCCTGTCGTGCTTCCCTGTGGGTCAGGGGAAGGGGATGACTAAATCTCACTGGATAGCAGTTAAACAGGATGGGAAGATGAGAGGAAGCTTCCATAGGGGAGAACAAAGGTGCCAGGAAGAGATCTGAACATGGGGTCTCTCAGCAGACTGCTCAGAGTAGCAGGGAGCAGACATACAGCCAAGTCTCAAAAGCATCAGCTAGGGTGTCCAACAGACTGGAAGGGTTTGCAGAATTTGATGAGCCCAAAGAAATAAAAATTTCACAGCTGAAACCAATATTGGGGAAAAGAACCTGGTTCAGAAGAACAAAAAAAGACAGGGAGAACTTTTTATTGTATATTCTTGACTATTTTTTTTGTTTGTTTGCTTGTTTGGGTGTGGTGGGTTTTTTTTGTGTGGGTTTTTTTTTGTTTGTTTGGTTGGTTTGTTTTTTTTTTGTTTGTTTGTTTTTTGGGGTTTTTTTTGTGGCAGACATAGACCTCTCACCTGTACCTCTTGGCTTAACTGGGTTCTTCCAGCTCCCCAGGTTCTTTCTGCTCTGTGGTTGGCAGAGGCTCTATCAAAGGTGATCTGACACATCAAAAAAATTGAAAATTTATTGTTTAATTTTTCTATTCTAATACAAGAAGTAAGATACAAAATCAGTGGCATAAATTTATGTTGTGAGGTCTAGAGAAGAATTGCAGTTAGCCTGTAAAAAGAAGCAACATTCAAACATGAAAAGCATCCATAAAGATAATTTTTTAAAATTTTTTGGTGGTAAACTTTCCAGTGTTGCTCTCAATAAGTCTATATTGAAAGAGGTATATATTTCAAGCAGTCTTAGCAAAGGAATTTAACAGTATTAGACATAGAACTTACAGTTACTGTGCATTTCTGCTGTGGAAACTCAGCTGTTCCCTGCACTGGGTACATCTTAATAGAATTAAGCACAAGATGTGGTTGTCCAGTGGCATCACAGGCAGTCCAGACACAGCTCCTTCTCCAACAGGACTCTCCAGATGAGAAGTGGGAAGGAAATGAACTGTGAGCTGCCAATCAGTGGTGCCCCTTGATGTTTGGAAGTCAGGGCTCGTCTGGCATTGCACCTCTCAGAGCTGCTATTCAAGTCCATAATGAGAAAATGAAGGGACGCAGGATTTCTGTCATGTGTCAGCAGAAACCAGGCCTAAATCAAACTGAGTTACTCCTTGGGAGGAAAGAACTAGGCAGATAAAATACCTCTTTTCTTTTCTTATCCTCTGCCTTAGTTTTTCCATTCCTTCCTCTTCCTGGATCTGACACTTTCTTACCCATCCAGGCAGGTTTGTTGTCCCTAAGGACAGGTGTCACCAGCAAAGAACACCTTCAAGGAAGGTTTCCTTTGACACAGATGTCCCAACATCACACTTGAATCTAGCTTGGAGCCCTAGAGCTGCGCCTGAGTGGCCAAGGGGAGGAGGTACTTGCACCTCCAGCAGGCTTTTCTGAAAGTTGTGTTACTCTGTTAGTCATACGAGATGACACCAATTCATGTGATGTTTCTGAATGACTTGTGTTTGGTGTTTCCAACCCCACAAAGTGAACAGCAGCCTTTCACACATTTGTTTCGAACAGGATTCTCCTTGTATACACATAGGACAATGAATATTGTTATATTCAGGCAGGAAATCACTGTTGGCTGCATTTGCTCTGCAGAAAGCCCTTGTGCTCTAGCCTCTCAGTGAGAGTCACAAAGAAACATTGAAATAAGAAAATGTTATGCAGAAAGCCAGTGCAAAATGACATTACATAGACATATAGATTGAGTTTTAGCAAGGATTTCTCATTTTCCTGAACTGCTTTTTTACTTCATTGCAATGAAGGCCAGTGCCAAGACATGTCTCACCAGATGGGACTGCACAGCCTGCACTGCACTCCCACATCACTAGTACAGAACACACTGCTCTCCCAAGTGTGGGACTGCATCGGTCTTGCAAATCCACATAGGAGGTGGCAGGGTTTCATCACAATTCTCAACTTGCATCTCCAAAGTGTGCAACTCCCATTGGGATTTTTGCTCTTTGAGACTAAAAAAGAAATGTTGAAAAGTGTTAGTCAGCAATTAAAGAACACTCCACTTTAAAATGAATGAGTTTGTCTCCTGGATTTCTATAGGTGTGACAGTTGAGATTAGTTCAAGCATTTTCCATTCCTGCAAAATTTTGCTGCATCAGTTTCTCACATAAAATGCACCCACAGTACTGCATCTTCTCTCTCCACTTTCTGCCCCTCCTAACTCATTTATTTTCCCTCTCTTTACAACTCCTATCCTGCATTATCCCTTTTCAGTTTCCCCACTCGTAAATGTTTCTCATCCTTCTTGCCCTCACCCACCTGACCACAACGTGTCCTTGAAGTGACATGACCCCTTTCCCTGCCCAGGCACAGGGTGGGACAGGCACATACACACTGGTCCTCTGCTCTCCTACCTAGCCCATGGACTGTCAGAGGACCAGAACATACATGAAGATCCTGCACATTCCTGATGCCTCCTGTGGCCCTGGGTGCCTCTCAGTTGCTGGTCAGACCGTAAGGGACCCTGTTCACCAAGGAGTAGCTGAGGTGACCTGTCCACAGACACAGGAGACACTGCAATTGGTGTAAGCACCTGAGCCTGCTCTCCAGGCCATCACCCCACAGCAGTAGGTTTCCTACTGCAGCAGAACTGAGCAGCTCAGAGCTCTCTCCAGCCCCCCGGTACTCACTGAAAGGGATGGCTTGCTTAATCCTGTGAGCTTCATGCTGTTAAGAAAATAAGTAATTCACTTACAGTCATATTTTTAAACTTCATCTAGTGGCAGTACTAATGTACTTATTTACACCCAATTTCAGTCTGCAATGCATCTTGTTATCCCTCTGAATCTCTTTCTACCTGTGTCTTATGCCATGCTATTCTGCAATGGGAGAGAAGTCATATCTTAAGAGCTGGCAGCTGCCTGATATCTTTATCAAGGCATTCTATTTTTAGCATGCTTGAGTCTCTTCTTCATGGGAAATGTCAGCACTGCACCACCTTGCTCAGACCAGTTCCCTCTATCACCTGCATGGCAAAACTAAGCCTGTGTCTTGCCTCTTCCTGTTTCAGACATGCTGATCACCAACAACTCTTATGATTTCCACTATGTGAGTCAAGGGGAAACAACTGTTTCCAGCATCGAGGACCACGGCTACAGATGCGAGTGCTATGAAAAAAATATTTTAAATGGCATTACTAAGGTTTTTAGGCAACGCTTTTACTTCATACCTTTGACAGCAGTGTTTCATGGCACCCTGGGTTTCACTGCTGATGAGGGAACAGCCATCTACCAGCTGACAGAGGGTGTCATGAACTACACGAACTTGAAGTTTGAGTAGAAACAATTACAGGACCAGGCAGAGGTGCATGGCACAGAAGATCCTTAGCAACTAACTTTTTAATAAAGAAATCAGTTTTGTGAAATACTTTTTTTTAGACAGGACTAAAGCTATTGCTTAGTCATGTGAAAACTAAATAATGTGGGTTTAGTGCACATAAGACTGTGAACCTGATTCTGGCATCTCTTACTAAATGGTGCTCCTTTAGTTTGTGTTTTGATGGGATAGTTTCATGAATTTTACCATTTGCCATGCAGAGGGTTTTGACAAGGTTTTTAGAAGACAAAATATCCCTAGTTTCATACATAGGCTTTAGACTTGACTTTGTTATGTATATACTTCTCCTAATGGCAGTGCTACTGAAACACAAGAGTTTTCTTAGATCATGAATAAGAAGCCTAGTTGTAAACTTAATGAATTTTTAAAGTGAAAGTTATTAAAATAACTTATTTGGTTTATAAATTCAGTTAAAATATCTAAGGAAAGTTTTTTTATTGATAACTGTGTTTAGAAAAATACCAGTATTGGCTCTCATAGCTTTCCTGTATTCATTGTTGATTAACACTAGATCTAAAGATTTGCAGTCAAGAGTTTTGAACATTAATGGCATTTCTGACATACATACACACACACAATGAAAAAATCCCAGTCCATGTCCAGAGATCAATTGTTATTTTGTCTTTCTTGTCTTTCAGTTGCTGACAAGGCTGACAGGTCTGTTTTCAGCAGACCTGCTCTGACCCTGTGTTATCCTCAAGTCAGAGTTGGGAATGAATTTGTGAGCAAAGGTCAGACTATGGAGGAAGCAAAATACAGGAACACATAGTAAAATACTAGGAATTCATCATTAGAATTTCTCTTTGGAAAGGTAAAATTTGTTAATATTTCTTTGTGCAGTTACTTTGTGCATTTTCCTTTTGCTTCAGGTTCACCCTTGGCAAAGGCTCTGTTTGTGAAGATGTTCCTGTGGATGGTTATACAGATCAACCAACATCTGGATGCAAAGCAGCCCGGGCAGTACTTCATTGGTGTCCTGGACATGGCTGACTTTGTGATTTTTGATGTAAGGAACAGTGTTTTTACAACAGCTTCATGGAAGGAAGAATAGTTGTTAAGAAGGTTCTAAAACTTCTTTCATAAAGAGCCAATTATGTCTGCCTGATCCAGTGGCCTTCTACCATGGATCAAGGGAGAGCAATTGATGTCATCAACCTGCACTTCTGTGAGGCCTTTGATATGGTCCCTCACAAAATCTCTGCCAGTAAATTGGAGAGTTGAGGTTCTGATGGATGGACTGTTAGATGGATAAGGAATTTGCTGGGTGGCTGCCTCCAAAGAATTATAGTCAAAGACTCAGTGTCCAAGTGGAAACCAGTGGTGTCCCTCAGAGTCTCATACTGAAATCAATACTATTTGGTATCTTCATTAATGACAACTCGATTTAACAGGGGGAGAGAATGGAGTTGTAATCACTTGAGAAGAACCAAGGGCTGCTGATGTTTTAGCAAGGAGCAGAGAAATACCATTGTATTAACTTAAGGGTATTAGGTCAAACTCCTCTAACAGGGGATGTGGCGTAGCTGAAGCACTTCTCTACCAGTGCCACAGTGTGGGAAACAAACAGAAAGAGCTGGTGGCCAACTGCCGAAGTGGACACTATGGCCTCTTTGCTACCACAGAAAATTACTGGGATGGATTGTGCAGTTGAAATGCTATGCCTAACAGCTATAAACTACTTAGAAGGGGTAGACAAGGAAGGAGAGATCGGGCAGTTGCCCTGATGAGATGCATCGCCAGGTCCTGAAGGAACTGGCAGATGAAATGGCTAAGCCACTATCCATCATGCTTGAGAAGCCATGGCAGTACAGTGAAGTTCCCCCTGACTGAAAAAGAGGAAACATAACCCCCCTCTAAAAAGGGGCAAAAGGAAGACCCAAGGAACCACAGACACATCAGTTTCACTTCTGTGCATGGCAAGATTATGGAGCAGATCCTCTTGGAAAAAATATTATGGTACATTGGCTTGATGATCACACTGAAAGAACTGCAGCTTGAAAGAACCAGCATGATTTAACACCTTTGCCAGGGACCTGGACAGTGGGATTGAGTGCACCATCAGAAGGTCTGCTGATGACACCAAGCCATGTGTTGAGATGAACACCCTGGAGGGAAAGTAGAATCTGGTTGACTATAAGAGCAACATTTTTAAGATGAGGACAGTAAGACACTGCAACAGATTGGCCTTAGAATATGAGAATGCCCCATCATT
>JAWWEW010000042.1:9703927-9727781 GCA_035583185.1 Anabacerthia variegaticeps | reverse complement strand
TGAAAATGGCACTGTGGACCCAAGCAAAGCCCACCTGACCTTCACTGTTCAGCACAAAAGAACAGCAGGACTACAACCGGAAGAAGAAATCCTGATCCTCGTCTTCCTTGTCTACCTTACCTCTGTGCCTGGGAAGATCATGAAGCAGATCATCACTAAAGCAGTGTTAAGGCACATACAAGACATGGAGGTGATCTGAAACAGCCAGTATGGCTTTACTAAGGGGAAATTGTGCCTGACAAATCTGGTGGACTTCTATGATGGAGGGACAGCAACAGTCAACAAGGGGAAGCCTGACTGATGTCATCTACCTAGACTTCCATAAGGCCTTCAATACAGTCCCACTCAACATCATTATTTCCAGATTGGAGACACATGGATTTGAAGGGTGAACTACTCAGTAGATAAGGAACTGACAGGACAGACACAAGCCAGAGTGTTGTGGTTAATGACTCCATGTCCAGGTGGGGGCTGGTGATGAGTGGTGTCCCCCAGGGCTTTGTCTCAGATCCAGTGCTCTTTAACATCCTTATCAATGACATGGACAGTGGGACCATGTTTACTATCAGTAAGTGTGCAGAGGACACAAAGCCAAGCAGTGCAGTTGGCACAACAGAAGGGTGGGGCCATCCAGCAGAACCCCGACAGACTTAGGAGGTGGGACCCTCGTGACAAAACCAAGAGCAGGGTGCTGCACCTGCTTTGTGGCAATGCCACAAAAGTATGAACAGGGAGGTGAACTCTTTGATATCAGCCTTGCTGAGAAAGACTTGGGGGTTCTTATGCATGAAAAGCTGGAACTGAGCTGGCATTGTGCCCTCACAGCCCAGAAAAGCCAGCCACACCCTGGGCTGCATCAAAAGAAATGTGGCCATCAAGGGAGATGATTCTTCCCCTCTGTCCTGCTCTCATGAGACCTCACCTGAAGTACTTCATCTGTGTCTGAGGTCCTGTATGAATTTGAAGAATGCCACTGCCTGTCTCAAAACATTGTCAAGGCTACAGCAGGAACTTGCCATAAGGTAAGTCACTGCAGCAGGAACTTGAGATAAGCAAAGAAGAGGAATTTACAACAGAAGGATGTTATTTATATGCATGGCAGTCCAAGATACAGGAACACATGCAATCATCCCATGGATACGTAGAGCTTGGACTGGATAAAAGAAGAATGACTTTGTGTCCCCCATCACTGAGAAGACTTGGGTGAAGAAGGACCAACGGGACATGATTGGATCCACGTCTTCTGCTTGATCTCTCTCTCTCTATTCATCTCTTTCTTCTCTCTTTCTACCTCGCATTTACTGTTAAATAAATTCTGTACTGTGGACTTTGGCATATCATCTCATTTGCACCTTAGTTACGGCAGAGGCATCTCTCACTAATAGGATCTTACAAAAAAGTGGGAGAGTGACTTTACATAGGCAGATAGTGGTAGGAAAAGGGAGGGAATGTTTTTAAGTGAAAAGAGAACATATTTATATTAGATATTAGGAAGAAATTCTTCCCTGTGAGGGTGGGCAGGCCCTGGCACAGGTTGGGCAGAGAAGCTGTGGCTGCCCCATTCCTGGAAGTGTCCAAGGCCAGGTTGGAGAGGGCTTGGAGCAACCTGGGGTAGTGGAAGGTGTGTCTGCCTGTGGCAGGGAGGCGGAGTTGGAGTGTTGGAACCAGGTAGGACTTTAAGGTCCCTTTGAACCCAAGACTGTAGGGAAGGGGTTAATTCTTTACAGGGTAATTGTCGTTTGGGAGGACGGGAACTGAAGTCTGCATCATGCCTGCAAAAGGAGGTCACCAAGTGCAGCTGCTCCCTGGATGGGCTCAGGACTGACTGGTGGGGAATGTCATGTATTCTGTGCTAATGGAGCCGCCTCTGTTAATGTAGGTACCTATGTTAATGTACCACCTCCATTTATGTAACCACCTCCCTTAATGTAACTGCCTCTGGAGAAGGATATAAATACTCATGGCAGCTGTTAATAAACTGGTTTTTTGTTGCATCCCAGTTGTAAAGGGTAGGTGTAGTCACTGCCATACAAGGCAATCGTGATTCTATTTCTGTAAAACCGGAGATTTGCTTCAATGATGTTTTCCTGTGGGACACCAAGCATTAATGGGGACATGTTCAAAGGCTCCCCATGCAATCATTGCTCATTGCACCACGGCAGCATGTGCAGAACCCAGGTGAGGAAGGATGTGGGTGACACCCATCCCCAAAGATGCTGTTCTTGTCATGGCCCCAAGGCTGCCAGAGCTCAAGTAGCATTTGGATAATGGTCTCAGGGAGAGGGTGGGATTGTTGGATTATCCTGGACAGGGCTAGGAGTTGGAGACGATGATTCTTGTGGGTGTCCTCCAACTTGGCATAATCTGTGATTCTGTGAAGGTGTAAGAGATGGGAAAAATTGACAAGAGAATTACTGTAATATTTTATAGGCCTGAGACTTTTTTAAATATGTAAAAAAGTTACAATTATGATTATAGAACTATAAACACAATTATTGCATTATAATAACCTAGACGTTTATAACCAATGTGGTTTACTAGCAAAAGACAATTCAAGCAAATGGCATCCCATAGGAATGACTGTACCTTTGTGGCTTTTTAAAATTACATTTAAGGCCACTGTAAGCATCTTGGATAAAGGAAAATGCCTGCAAGAAATATACTGACAGTTAAGTTTTGTTGAAAAAACTTTCCTGGACAACATTTTCTATGCTAGCATTTTTGAAGTTGTAAAGAAAAATCTGTATATAGTCAGTGCAATTTTGGAGGAAACTGTATGCCTATGTCAGTCGACATAGTCAGTTGACATTATCTTTTTAGTATTTGGTATTACTACAGGAGTGCTTGTTTTCCATTGGCTTTCCATTTAAGTGACCAGAAAAATTATCTTGATGGGATCCAATAAGCAGCCCTTGGATATTCATGCCCAGTACTATTTTGCAATGGAATTTTACAAAGACTCTATGTTGTCGCGGTCTGCCAGGATAGAAAGGAACGGTCCACGCTCGAGGTAGGGTGTGAACAGAGTGGAACAAATTATTAAGGGAGCAGGGACTTTTATAGGCTCGGGATGGAAGGTTCTGGAACTGGGGAGGAGCTAGGAAGGGGTTAAGGCGGGGCGCGATACAAAAGGGAAAAAGGGGTAGAAACCGCGACATAAAAGGGAAAACTGGGGGGTGGCACAGCCGCGCGCAACCCACTCGCCCCGTCCCCGCACCCCGCTGAGATGGAGGGGAGGGTCCTGGCTCTGCAGGGACCCAGCGGGCGCGGGACCGGGGCGGCGCCTGGGATCCGCCCTGCACCTGCCGGGTGCAAGCCGATAAAGCCTTTATTTTAACAAGGATCCCTTAGGTTCTGCACTCCCTCCGGTGCTCTGTTCCTTCCATTCAGCAAAGGTCTCCGCTGGTTCCCCCACACTATGTGTTTGATCAGATAATTTCCTTAAATAGAATATGAGTACTCTATAATTAAATATAGAAGTTTTCTTATTGTTTACCAAAAAGGTAGCATAATGAACTACATTAGTGATTAAGTCGCTGAACATTTATAGTGGTGGTGGTGCTTAAGAACAAGAATTCAACCTGCATATGCCTCCAGGCTGCATACGCCCAGAACAAAAATAATCAAATAATAAATATTATATTTAAGTACTTGTTTAGTTCTTGTGAATCTGGAAATGTTCCTTATTGGGAAATATCTTTCATTCATTCTTATAAATCAAAATACATTTCTCAATTATTTATAGCTTGATGGTATATGCTGAAGATTAGGGTCAGCTTGTATAAACATCCTCTGTAGTCAGACTGACTACTAAATGATAAGTAACGCAAAGTCGCTAACCTTGCAAAAAAAACATTGGTTCATATTTACCACAAAGGAATATCTCCAAGAGAAAGTTTTAGATAGATGAAGCTGGTGAACTGCTGGGGAGCTGTCTTAGAGCTACGATAATGTCATCAGTGGTGTGCCCCCTAAGTAAACAAGCAGCACAGTTTCATTGGTGGAACATTATCTGGAGGTATTCCTGTGATGCAGAGAGAAACTTCTACTCCGTGAGTTCTGATAAACCACATTTATCAATTCAGTTCTTTGTGATTTACAAGTCTGTTCAAATCCCGGGAGAAACTACTAACAGAAAAAGGTCATGTCTTTCTCATGGAAGAGAGAAAAGAGGAAACTCGCCAAAGTGTCTGATTCTACTTACCTGGGTATCCCTCTGGAAGACAAGACCATAGTGCTGGGAATATATGATTCAACATATAGAAAGACTCAGATGGCAGAACTAATAGGCAAAGTCCAAGATTTGGAAATGTGAAAGGCAGGGCAGTGACATGTTCATTGTGTGCCAGCTCTGCCCAGAGGCCCCTAGAGGTCACCCTGATTCAGGGTGATACAGGAGAGCTGGAGAAATCCCGGAGGGAACATCACGGAGTTGTCGGTATGGATGCAGAAGGCAGAGGTTACTTCTGCATGCCTGAGGAAGCAGTGATGAGTGAAAGGGTCTTTAAAGCAGAAGATGCCAAAGAAATATTCTCATAAAGGCCAGACAAAGAATAGTTTAGTTGTACTTTCCACTTATAGTGTCTGAGAGTCCCACATCAGTTATGCTCTGACACCTTTCCAATGTGAGAGACAGAGATCAGCTAAGGGACCTCCCACCCGACTTCTCTTTCTGAGTCATTTGCATCCTAATAGTTATGTCAAGCTAACAACTGTAATTTCCCTTCCATGCACCTCTCTGTCCTTCTCTGACTCTTTTTGCCACCTGTTGTCCCTCTATTTTCTCCACTTTACTCAGATACTTCTAAGCCTTTTTACTTCACTGACCTGTTCTGAAACAGGAGTCGCTCAGCTGCTCAGACGTGTGAAGGAAATGGCATTCTGCATGTCACTAAAGAGGTTCCTACTGTTTACTGTGCAGGGAGGCATGTACATTTCTCACGTTGGCTGCACCTGCAGTACTGCCCATTTTCAGTCACAGGTTGCACATTTACCCACCTTTCTACTCTCACTTGTCTGTTTCAGGACCTCTCTAAGGGACTAAGTGGCTTTAGTGTATGTGTGAAACAGCATTATTGATGGAAAGAGAAGACTTCATGTATGAAAGTCTGTTTTTCAAATTCTCTGTGTGGAGACTTAGAATGTTTGCTTCCCTTTTTTTATAGTAAAGCTAAATTATAAATACACAAGGCATTGCAGATGCTAGTTCCTGAAGGCAAGTGCAAGATTAGGAAGGAGGATGGGCACCTCTGCTACTGCCATGTATGAACTGCAGCACAAGCTGTTCTTTGTCAATAATATTCTTGGGAGATTTACATTTAGTCCCAGTCATTGCCTTTTACGTAAGTACATAAATTATAGGTCCCAACTGCCTTTCTTCCTAGACAATGACTGCAACTTCCATTAGTAATGGTAATTACTGGGTTATCTTGAAGAATCAATTCAAGATTCCATCTCATTTCTCCCCAGCACACCAAGTCTTTATCAGGAACATTCAAACAGATTCTTAGAGGACAATTAAGAAGGTAGCACAGCATGTTAAGCTCCCTATTTAACAAACGAGTTCCCCAGAGGATATAGAAGGTACTGGCTATAATTAATTTAATCTCAACCAATATACATCAAATCTAATAAAAAGTTGTCCTTACCGTCTCCAGGTGCTGTTCACAGTAGCATGTTAGTTTGAAGTGCAGCAATGAGAAGATTTGCTCTAAAGGATTAGTGTTCTGGCACTTCTGCCAACATTCCTGGAAGAACTCCTTTTACCCAGGGAGCAGCAGAATGATGTTTCCAGGCCATACTGATCTTTCCAAGCCTGCTCTTCCAGTTCTGATTGCAGAGATGACAGCAATATTTGCAAGTTGTAGATCAAAGATTGTGGTTGTTGTGTTTGTTGTTGCTTTGGATTTTTTTAGTGTGATTTGACTTAAATGCTGCATGGAGAAGTGTTCTGTTCTGCCTGGAGTGATAAAGGAGTCTGTTATTTACTGGATATTGATTGGGCAGAGCAACCCTGGGAAATTTTCTGCAGTTTGTTCAAAACATTAGTTTCCCATTTTACTTAGATACTATAATTAATGAGGAAATATGAAGTAAGTAGGTGTAATCTCTAGTTCCAACATTCTTTACAGAGCTCTCCTCAAAATTACCTCAACTTAAATGTCTATTAGCTGTTTCCCATGAGAATAACATGAAGCTCTGATCAGTTAACCTGTCAGGAAACAACTGTCTTCTGAATCTTTGCAAAATATTGTTTCTCCTCAAATTACTAATTTATGGTGATTTTTCCTGAGCTGTCAGTACACAGACCTAGCAATGTTAATAACCTCGGCCACCTCTTAACTGCCTACTCTCGGTACCCTTGCCAAAATTAGGTATTAACCTGCACATCCAGAAAAGATGAATGACTTAACTCTGAGGATTTTAATATCATAGGCAATTTTATTGTCTATTTTAACCTCTCCCTTCATATCTCAAGCCTTCAAATATTCCATTAAAGTTAATACAGTAAGATCTTTATAATATTTATGTATTTTTATCATATAACACTTTTTTGAAACTTACAGGTCTTGGGTACATGTTGCTGTACCAGACCATTTGTGAATTTTGCATCATTAAATAATGTTTGAAAATATGTAATGACTTGATCTACATGAGACTTAGGACTGTCTTCCCAAAAACTGCCAGTGAGATCTGTGGATGTCTCTGACCTTGCACCTTTTCAATCATGTGGCTAATCTGAAACTTTCTATAGCAGAGACTCGCTGGTGAATGAGCAAAGAGATCAGCCTCATCCCTATTGTCTGTCTCCTTGGTTACAGGGCAGCTTATTGGATTGACTGTTTGGGAAGAATAATATATTCGCAATCAGTAACTCAATACTCTTCTTCTGAAAGGAGTGCTCCTGCTTTAGTTGGAGCTAGGACCACAGTTAATGAGATTTTAAACTTTTATTTTTTCTGAGAGAATATCATGCTTTCAGACCTGCCCTTCTCTCTATGCAAAAACAGGCTCCTGAGCCCTTTGCTAGCAAAACATCCTGACATTAACTTGGCTTTCGTGTGGAATTTAGGTCATACTGCAGAATGTTTTAGGATGTTTTAGGAACCCGTCTTTACCAGCAGACCAGCTACTTTATATGACAATCAGAGGCATAGATTTATGGTCCATGACCTTACTTCAGAAACTGGTGCAGAGCCATTCTTCCTGTTCTTTGAAGAAATCTTTGGGCATAATGGCCCATAATTCTTACTTAAAAGATTCAGAGTGTAAGCAGTCTCCCCATGTCTGCAGTTACTTGTGGTTACTTTTCGGGCTTTATCACATCTTTTTCAACTATAGCTTTTGCTATTCTGGGTTTATTATAAAAAATTTGTTTGCAGTGTGAGATGGGCTGAAAACGTTCAGCTGCATGGATGGCCAGTGCCTGGTTTATATGATCTGGGTTTATATGATTTGAACTGGAAGTACTTCATAATTTCAATCTTTCCATGCTCCATGCTATGTTAACATTGATCTGAGTCAATATTGACTCTCAGAATTTTTTCCATCATGTTGTCTTTTTTTCTCTATGTACTACAGCTGCAAGTTTGCAGGGCATCCTTAGGGTTCAGGTCTCCTTCACAGTATCTTGCATCTTAGCAGGAAAATGCCTCTGCTCTGCTGACTGCAAGCCAGGTCTGCTGACTATATTCTCTCATCTGCTGCTCTTCTGGTCTACAAATCTTGAAAACTGAATACTGTTCTACATGAAGCGGGCTAAATTCTAATGATCAGAGCATTGCTACTGTATGTCATTTGATGGTCACTTGTGCTAAAGAGAGCCCTCAGAACAGCTAGTTCACTGTTCCAACATGTGCTGTAACCACCAGGCATTCCTGCATCATACATTTGATCACAAGTCCTGAAAACTGAAGAGATTTTTAGCTAACATACTGTCTAACCTAGATCCCAAAAGATTTAGGGAGCAGAAAGGCACGTGTCTCCCCAGACTGCTGAGTGAACAAATCACCTAACACTGACTATCTAAGATGAGTTACAGCTGGCACTTATTTAGTCAATAAGAAGTTTAACTAGAGCTATGAGGAAGGCAACAAGGGTTGCATTTAATAGAATTTAGGCAGTGGGAGTTTCCCTCTGTTTGCAGTGTTGAGATTTACAGCAGAAGAGGGTGAGACTGCCTGCTCGTTCAGTGTTCCTATGCCACTCTTCTAGGCTTATTTTCTTATTATAGATCTAACCTTTTAGCTGGTCTTAGCTGGACTGTCAGACTTGTAGTAACAACTACTGAAGATATTTTGGCAGTGTCTCAGGTACATAGTGAATGACAAGCATGTTTCAAAAGCACCACAGTCTGTCTGTCTTGTAAGACACAAATCTTTGCATCTCTCATCTATTTTAAACCCACTCATTAACCAGTCAGTGTTGACAGGTAGGAAGCTTGTTGGAAAGTATATCAGTCAAAGAAGAAGGAAGAAGAACCCTTCAAAATAGGACTCAGGAAGGCAAGTTGTCCTACTTCTAAGTCTAATGTCTTCTTGTTGAATAAAGTCACAGTTACTAAGCCAAATTCAAACACATTTAGAAACCATTCCCTCGGGTATCAGTGCAGATGGAGATGACATCTAAAGAACATTTGGCTTATAAAAGATACATATGTAGTGAAGAAGAGCTCTTTTCTGTTCAACAGTAATTTTGAGTTACAGAAACAACTCAAGAAAAAACCACTTTGTTAAATTCTCAAGCACTTTGTCTTGTTCAAGACATTCTCAAACATTCTGTTTTGTTCATTTGTCTTCAATTCACCCTTGCTCAAGTAGGGTGAACTAAGGCATGTTGCTCAAGAATTGCCCACTTGGGTTTGGACACATCTAAGAATGGAGACTAAATCACCTGGATACCTGACTCCAATGTTCAACCACCCTCACAGCAAAAAGTCTTTTCTAGTGTGAAGGAATGTCCTGTGTTTCAGTTGTTGCTCACTGCCTCTTACCTTCTCACTAGACACAACTGAGAAAATTCTGGCACTTTGAGTGTTATAATTGAGAAGAGAAAAAAGAGTTTTCCAAAGGCTGTCGCCCTGTCCTGTGATTCACCAACAAGTCCTCAGAATTGCCATAAAGAGGTGATATTTTAGCCCAATGCTTCCCAATGTAGCCCCAGTGTGCATACCTAAAATGAGAAAGCACAAGGAAATATCAGTGTTACAGAACAACAGAATTTCACCTGGTGAAATGGAATGGATTTTTAAAGGCCATTTAGTCCAACCCCCCTGCAAGAAGCAGGGATATTTTCAACTAGATCAGGTCACTCAGAGTCCTGTCCAACCCAGCTCCAGAGATGGGGCACACACCACACCTCTTTCCAGTGTGCCATCATCCTCATCATAATACATTTCTTCCCTGCAGCTAATCTGAATCAACCCTTTATATTTTAAACTCATTACCCCTTGTGCTATCACTACAGGCCTTTTAGTGGGGTGTGTTTTGTCTTGAACCATCAACATAGATTGAGACAGTGCTTCCTAACAAATATCCTGATGGAGAAGTACTTGTTTTTCTGATGGGATTAGCAGTTTTAGGGTGGGCTCTGCATAGCATTTGGGAGGCAAGAAATTCCAGTTTAGCGGCAGGGTTGGCTGCTCAGGATCTGTTTGGATATACACACAAGTGAGCCAAAGTCTCTTGTCTGAACAGTCCCTGTTTATCCTTCTTAAGGGGCAAGTCACCCTTATGGCAAGTTATTATTCCCGATGCCTTTAGCCTTGTCTTTGTACTCCCAAGGCAGCCATGGATAGGGATGAGCCCTTCCAGTCAGATGTACTGCATTTCATTGGTTGCCTCTGACTGGTAATATTGTGTAATACTTTTTTATCTCTCTGCTATTTCCGCTGAAGGATTAAGTAGCTCTTTGATATTCTTTCCTTCTGCTGGGTTACTGCTTTGTGGACAAGGGGATGGCAGAAAACTGTGTTCTTTCCCAAGGATCAGGTGTGAAACAGAGGTGGCATGAGAGCAGCACAGATGCCAGCCTGGGGATGTTTGCTATTCTACTCTCCATAGCTGATGCGTGAAGAAAAGACTTGGAGTGGGAAGAAAATTAGCTCTTTGTTCTATATTCAAGGGAGATCTGTTTCACTCTAACTGGGCACTATTGAGTAAATAACAGACAGGTTTTCTGTTGCAATGCAGACTAAGCATTCCTTGTTGGCTAGTTCTTGGTGTTTGATTATAACCACATAACTCATGGTAAAAGGAGACATGCAGCATTCTCCCCAGTGCTGGTTTTTATGACTTTGAAGAGTTTAGTATCTCCTTAGGGATGGAAAGTACCAACCTCCCTGATCAGAAAACAGCATCTTTGTGGGCAAATACTGGGAACTCAGCAAAAACAGCTGTTCAGACATCCATAGTATTTCTGCTGTGGACAATGAGAAAGGGTTGTTGTTCCTCTCCTGAAGCTCCTGTAGGGATGGGTAACCAAAATTACAACTGAACTCACAAGATACTCTAACAAGTGGATAGCACAGCACTTCTGAGAATGCTGATAAGTCATATCTTACATTGTAAAATTCAGTAACATTTCTGACGCAGGTTTGCTAAGCTAAGGCTTATAAGGCCTTTGGTAATAGAGACTGAAGGGACAAAGAAACTGCTGTGGCCATTTATCAGTGCTAAGTGTCCCCTGCGTACCATGTGATGCCGCTGCTTCCCTACACAACATTGAGACCTCCCTCCAAAAGTATTCAAGAAAGAACAAAGTATGTGTGGAGAGCATATATACAACCTCAATCCAGCTGCAGAGGAAGGAAAACTACATCTTAGAGCAAAACAGTGCTGGAGAAATTTTTCTCCTGGGCAGTTTTTATCTGCTGAGAGATATTTTCAGTTTCTGGTAATGAAGAAGGTTTTTTCTTACCAAAGAATGCTGGTGATGTGACGGAACAGGGCATATGAAGGTGATCATGATGGTCATGGTATGAAAAGCTTGTGGAAAAAGTAGCTACTCTGTCCATCACGTAGAGTTTTCTTCTCAGTAAGTCTTCAGGCTCTGCACAGCCAGACAGACCAATCCCAAGCAAAATGTTAGAACACACAGTGGAGGTGTGTGTGGGCACATGAAGATGTGAGTATATGTGTGTGTGCAGGAAGAATAATTTCTTAAAATTAACTTACAATGTCTGAAGCAAATGTATAAATCCCTCAGTTCTTATATTGCCTCATATCATATTCCCTGTGCAGCTGGTACATAGAAATGTTTCACTCACTCCTCAGAGAGCTCAAAGTTCTCCTTTCATAAGATGTCAGTGAAATACTAGCTCCTTTCTGCTGAAACGCTACTCCAAGGAGCAGAGACACCAGTATCCATATATATAACTGTCTGGGCTGGGATCCTTAAAGAAGAGTTTGCAGTGGATTCTTGAGCCCGGCATAGAACAGGCATTTTCATAACTTGTCAGGCCTTGTGAGGCCCCTCTTTCAGACTCATCCATTTTAAGAAGTTATTGCCCTCTTTATATGTGGCAGGGAAAGAAGCAACTTTATCTTGTGTCCCTATGTGATCCCAACTCAAAATTACTTATTTCATACTATTCAAATGGACGTCCTTTGCAACTCCTGCCGACAGCAAACATGTGGCATGAACCTTCTTTGAAAATTACTGTTGCCATTATCATACTGACCAATGGCTGTGGGTCCCACTCAGGATCAGCCAAGAAGAGGCTGTGCCACTGAAAGCTCAGAGTCCATGTGCTGCTGCTCTGGTGCCTGGACAGGGTCTGCTGCATGGCAGGGAGGACACCCCTCTGTTTGCTTGGGCAGGCTGAGCACAGGCAGTTCAGATGCAGCGGTTGCACATGGCCCTCCATGCATCCATTCCACGGCTGCCCTGCCATGGCCTCCATATAGATATTTTAGGGACATTTTATGGACATTTTATAAGAGTGCCCCCTAGACCACCCCTGTCATAGGAAGTACATGTATATAAGATGGGGAGTGGTATAGTGGTTAATAAGGATATAATGGATAGCGTGAGACAAGGGCATCCTAAGAGGTGTGAAATGAGGAGTGGAGATGGCATAGCTTTTGTCTGGGATGGTGATAATGGAAGCTCTGATGAGCTCATCACGTCAATATTCTTTTTGCATTCATCAGCACTTGGTCTAGAAAATACAACGAAGAAGGGTCTCATTGTGCCAACAAGTTCCATTTTGACAAACCACCAGTGTGATTCCAGGATGGAGCAGAGGCAGTCCCTTGAGTATCGACAAGAAATATTACTTGATTTAAATATTCAGTAAACACTGAATAAACATGATGTTTCATGCTTCCTGTGAACTCCAGAAAGTATTATCCTGATACATCTATGCCTATAAATCCGTGGTTACTGTTTGAAAGAGACACTAGATGTAGCATATGGGCTTGTCTTAAAAAACTAGCCAAAGTTAACCTGGAATAAAGATTCTGGTTTTAAAAAGAGCGGTAATTTAAGAAGCGATAACTGTCTAAGCTAAATGAGAGAAAATGAACAAAAGAGCTCTGGATCAGAACAGAATTACCAAAAAGGAAATTTTGCATGAATTGTAGTCCCTCATGGGCTCCAGAAGCTGTGCTGAAAGCCCTGCTGATGTGTCCCCACAGCTGTTAGGACCTCAGGAGCAGGATTTAATGGGTGGGGCCCTTGTTGGATAAGAAATTGGCTGGACAGTGGCACTCAAAGAGTTACCTCAACATTTTGATGTCCAAGTGGACCTAATTCTTTTCCCTCCAAGTCTATAGTTCTAGTTACCTAATAAGCACTTTAGGGATTTTCAGATCTTTAATATTGTGCTGGTTTAGAGGTAAATCGGCAGGACAAATGAACCCACCTCAAAAGAGATTACAAGTCCCAATTACAATTTACTAAAAAGATTACAGTAAAGACAATGATGCAGAGAAAAATTGGTTTTAACCCACTAAAGAACAGATGTATAACCCAGCACCTTGGGGCACGAACAGAATGGTGTTCACTGGTCCCTGTGCTGAGCACCATGTGATCCCCCTGAGTACAAAGTGAAAGGAAAGGAGGATGACCATCATCCTGTTGGTGAGAAAGATGGTCACAGTCTGGTCAAGAGTAGCAGTCACAGTCCTGTTGAGGTTCTGACCCTCCTCTGGATCCCACAAGTGGTATAAGAAGTCCCCAAATCCCAAGATTAAATATGCTCAGGTTGAGGAGGGAATGTTCTGTACCTCCCTCAGGGCAGAGAGTTCCACAATGAGTGATTTAACTCTGTCTGTCATGGGATATTTTTGGAATCTTTGATGGCTGAGGTCATTGCAACTGCCTGTTGTGCCAGTGAGCAGACATGACCCCTCAGGTGAGTGTGAAGGTGCTGATGCCTCCCTGAGGGGAGTTATCACAGCTGAATCACTGGTGTGAAAAACACTCCTCTGTCTCACAGGGTTCTTTAACACCCAGCTTGTAGCCTGAGGGGTCAGATGTGCCCTGGGCAGCTGCTGCAAATGATCCATTATTAGCAGTCCATCAGGAATGACATAGAGGGTGTAGAATACATAGTTTTGGTTACACCCACACAGTGATAAGTTGCTGTAACTAGGACAACCTGATAACAAGGGGATGTCTATTCTTCACAATGAGTGCTTTTCTGTGCCTGTATGATCGATCAATTGACTGTATTCTAGACCTGCTGAGACTGGTTTACAGTATGACTGGATATTGAGTGATACTAATAAATGTGATTGTACAATGGGCCATGGTTTGACCAAAGCAAGTGGATAGTTAAATGACACTGTGTGTGTCATTTGGACTTTCATTGAGATAATCTGCCCACATACCTCTTTAATTAGAGGAGACTCATTAGTTGTATTTCAGTGTCAGAAGGCACAATACATTTTGCTACTTTAGTTAATTACAGTTGTAGATTAAAGTGGATCTGAGAGCTGGATCTAGTGGAACTAAGTGAAGGATCTGGAAGTATATATGCTCTTTGCCTTTTCTGCATTTCCCCTGGAGCTGTAGGTTGCTTCAGAGTGTGTCCATGTCAGCTCTCTCATGCAGACCAGCGCTATCATGTTTGGCAGCAATGACACTGTGGAGGAGTGTGAGAATGGATGTTTCTACATCCATCTCCTGGCAGCAGGACACCATCCATCA
This sequence comes from Anabacerthia variegaticeps, assembly GCA_035583185.1. Classification (NCBI taxonomy): domain Eukaryota; kingdom Metazoa; phylum Chordata; class Aves; order Passeriformes; family Furnariidae; genus Anabacerthia; species Anabacerthia variegaticeps. The sequence continues at coordinate 9,713,627 of JAWWEW010000042.1, read as the reverse complement.
GTACCACTAAAGAGCTGTTTTCATTCCACCAGCCAGACTGTGCTGGTTTTAGATTAATGATCTTGGTTCAAATAGCTTTTGGCCTTTTCTACCTTCTCAAAGAGTCAGCAGTGGGAAGTTTTATAACATATAGCAATTGGCTAAAGCAGTGGATCTGAAATTTCCTCCTATGGAAATACTGGAGTATTCTCTCCTCATATCATTAGTTTTTTTGGTCAAAGAAAAAGGTTAAATATTGCTCAAACAACAGGAGACTGGGGTAAAGGACTTTCTTTTTCAGATGTCAGATGAGGCAAAGAAGGAGAGCACAGTAAAATAGCAATTCATCCATTATTTCTTTTTAGATCCATTACCTTATTTTTACTGGGATAATTCCTATTATCATGGAAGGTGAAAGTAAATATGAGAAGTCAAACTCAGGTAATGATATGCTGTAAATGTAACTTTTGAACCAGTGTACTGAAATCTGAGTTTTCCCCCTCATTTTCTTTGTGAGTTGAGTGGTCTTTGAAGAAAGTTTAACTGTAAAGAATCATTTCCATTAATATCTGATATTGATGTTGTAATGATTCTCTCATTGGCTGTTGTCAGTTTATTAAAAGTGGTCTACAAAATGTAGTGTGTATGCAGGTCATTTGGTCTTAGATACTTGTCTCAGGCTTTCTCTCCATTGATTGTGGAAGGAGACTGTGATAATGACAGACTCAGAAATGTGAATTTTAGATATTGGAAGCTCAAGGAGAATCCAATCCCTAACTTCTTCCAGGTGCACCCAAAGAGGAATTTTGGAACCCAGTAATTTTCCAGGACCTGAGTACACTAACTTTAAAGGGTAGTTTCACCCTTCAAAGTGAAAGGGTGAAGAGCTGATGGCTTCAAAACTAGTCTGTTGAATAACATTTCATTCTGCTTCAGTACATGAAGTATGGAAAAAGAGGCACTGGTATTTTAATAAGTTTCAAGAATGATTTTAAGGAACCAAAATCTGAAGAAAGTATAAGCAAGAAAATAATTACTGAACACATAGTAGTATGTCCATTGGAGGTTTTTGGAGGCACCAGAAAGGACAGTGTTAGTTATTTTCACTATAGCGTTATTATTTACTCTCAGGGTCACTGCTGAATTGGCCACCTGTCTGCAGGGATGTCTGGACATGAGAGGCCATGGAGCTAAATCGACAGGGAAATGCAAAGGCCAGTTACCTTCCAACCAATGGACAGAGCATAAGGTAGGTGCAAAGACTCCTGTTTAAGCTCCTCTGACATCCAGCTGATCCCTCCTGTCATGCTCAGCAATCTGGCATTCTGGGAAAAGGGTACATTTCTGAGTGGCTCAGCCCTTCACTGCTCCAAACCAAGGCTAAACTGAAAGCAGTTAGGTCCAGTTAGGAGAAGTGGCAGCTAAAACTTGAACTAAATCCTGAATTAGCTGTTAGAAAATATTCCTGCAAACTGCCCTCTATTCATACTGTTCTTTCAGAGCTCTTACCCCGTTGTCACCCAGCAGGTGTCCTGCAACTGGTCCTTCAACTTTTCTCCACACACAGATTCCTTCCTGCTCTTTCACAGGAGACTTTTACAGGCCCACAGGTTTGTTTCTCTGCTGAGCATAATGGTCAGACTCTTCATGATTGTACTCAGTTCTCCAGTTTTTGTTTGTATCCCCTTTCTAAATCAGTATTCATGCTGAGTAAGAATTTGGGGATGGCAGAAAATAATCTTTCCTTGATAAACATGTCTTTTTGTGCCCAAAATCTTTGGGTTCCCAGTGGTATCTTGACTGGATGTATCCCTCTGTGGCATGAGAACACATTACATAGGTTTATGCATCACTTTTTTGTTCAAGACTGAAATGAAGAAGAATTGTCATATGACAATGACTTTGGTACTTTGCCAGCTGCTTTGTCCCATTGGTTATGTTCATAGTTCAACTCTGAAACTATTAGCATGAGCAACTGTGTAACTATAGAGAAAAAATTTGTTAAAAGAAACTTACTAAAGGAGAACTGAGCTACTGAAAATGCTCAGCTTTGTTTTGCTTCTTGTGAAATGAAATTAAACACTCCTGAAGGTTTGCCAAAATCTAGAGACATTAGTGGATACACCTGTTCCTGTCAAATATGGTGTTGAATTTCTTCTGTGATTTAGTAACCTGTCATGACTAATGGATTGCTGCTGATCCAGCATGAACTCTTGCTACAGAGCATGAACTGTGCTATTAAGAAGCAGTGTTTATATGAAGTCCTTCTCCAGTAGACTCTCGTGCATATGCTTTAAATGTTTCAATTGTAGGGCTCGTTTTTTCCAGGGTCTCTTTCTGTCCTTTAGTTTCCTAACTATCTAATCTAGATAGATCATTTTAACTCTTATAATATATTATGATTATATAAAGAGTAGAGAAAATGCTTAGGAGTACAGTGCTACACTATGTGTGCAAGGGAAATCTCTGGGACACTGAGCCATGTCAGAGAATCTCATAAGAATGTCATACAGGAAAACATGGCAGAGACTTGATATTTTCATATGGATTGTTGCTAAGAGTTACAGCAATTTCAGTTGTCACGGAATGGACAAATGTTTGTCTCACTGTGTACATCAAAATGGGACCTTGCACAGGGGCAAAGTTTGCTGTGCCAAGAAACCAGCCTGCTTATGGTTACTCTGCCAGTGTATTGATCATTACAGAATTATTTTCTCCATGTTAGCATCAATGACAACAGCAAAAGAGTTCCTAAAAAGATATTTCTGTTATAACATTGAAATAATCTGACTCCATGGAACTTTGAAGAACAGTTTAGATACTTACTCAAACAGACAGACGGGCTGTGATATGTGTGCTGGACTGTTGCATGCTTCTAGGGCAGGGCTCACCTATCATGAACGGCAGTGCTCTTCTTGAATATCTTGGCAGTCATGATAGCCAGCCGTTTATACTTGCAGCTAAAAGAAAAGGGGTCCAGCTTGTGTAAGCCTGGAAGTTGGTTATCAAGCATCCTCTTCTGATGACAATGTTCTATAAGGATATCAGTGCCTGTCAAATAAGGAATCAAGAGGCTGTCCTTCTAGTAACCTAGAACACCCTTCCATGGTGTCAGATTGATCTGAGTCTTAACCCCTTCAGATAAAAATCCATCTTTAAATGTTTATCTCAGTCTTTCTACAGGAAAACTATGAATTGTGCAAGGATGTGCAGGCCCCAACATAACAGTAAAGTAGACATACCATTTTGCCTTCCTGAACTCAGCATTGGATCATTTAAAATTTCTGGAACAACAGTTTGTCACACTTTTGTGGTCCCTCATAGATGATTTGCATTAATGTTGTTTATGTTCTGACTTTCTTGTTGGAAAAAAAAAGTTTAACAGAAAAACAGTACTGTGCCCCAATGGTCAAAACAAATGCCCACATTCTTTAACACCATCTTTTACATTCTTGATGCTGGAACAGAATGAGCCTCAGCAAATTGGTAGATGATGCAGAACTGGGAGGTGTGGTTGATACACCACAGGGTTGTGCTGCTATTCAGAGGGATCTTGACAAGTCGGAGAAACAGGCTGACATAAGTTCAGCAAGTGGAAATTGAAAGTCCTGTGCTTGAGGAGCAATAATGCCATGTGTCAGCACAGGTTTGGGGATGACTGGATGGAAAGCAGAAAAGAGCTGGTAGCCACAAGGCCAGCAGTGTCCTGGGCTTCACTCTGAGAAGTCTTTTGAGGAGGTTGAGTGTGGTGCTCCCTTTCCTATGTATAGCCGTGGTGCAGCAATGTCTGGAGTGTTGTGCCCAGTTCTAGGCTCCCCAGTGCAAGAAAGGTATGACCATCCTTGAGCAATTCAAGTGAAGAATCACAAGGTTATTTAAGGAATTTGGACATCTAAATATGGAGAGAGGCTGGGATTGTTTAGCCTGAACAAAAAGAAGCCTCAAAGGGATCGCGTCAATGTGTGTAAGTATTTGATTGGCAGCAGAAGAAAAAGCCAGACTCTTCCCAATGCTATGCAGTGACAGGACAAGAGGCAATGGACATAAATTGAAATATAAGGAATTCCACTTAAACGTAAGAAAGAAGATTTTATATTGTGAGGGTGTTCAAAAACTAGTAAAAGGTTACCTGAAGTGTTTGAGTAGTGTCTATCCCTGGAGATACTCCAAGCCCAACTGAACATCTTTTTTTTCTGATTGTCTCTGCTTTGAGCAAGATGGTTGGACTATTTAATCCCCTGAAACCCTTTATGACCTCATAATTGTATGACTGCATGACTTCATATAATTTGGTTTCACATAAGGCCATAGCAGACAAGTTCAACTCTGTAAAGTGTTTTTGGGCACTAGTGATAGTATTTGGTATCTGGATATCAGCCTGGTATACATCAGAGTGACTGAAAGTGATCAGAAGCATCCCACAGTCTTCCATAACACAGAGTAAAAGAAAGGACAAAATGTAAAGCCTTTAGTTTACATTCTGCTCTTGTGAATCCATTTAAAAAAATTGTATTCTGAGAGTAGAAAAGGTTGGTCTATGTCTATTTGCTGAAGGGAAAGTAGACTTTTTAACTAGCCATAATGCATTCTGTTTGCTTTGGATGATGTCACAAACAATATGGAATGGATTATACATATTTATTTTAAAGCAATCACAGTGTATTTTAAATAAAAGACATTTATTTATTTATTTATTACTCAGTTATTGTCTTACAGTGCTTTACACAAACTACTGATTTTCTGGATTTTTTTGATAGAAAAATTCTGTAAATTTTTAAAATTAAAAGTATCAGTTGGATTTTCTGTTATAAATGGGACATTTGGGTAACAAAAATTTCCCACATGTTGCACTATGCAGAACTTCATACGCTATAAATAACAGAGGATTATCAGGATCAAAATGGAATATTAATAGAGGTGTAATGGAAAATCAATTTCTCCTCAGTTTGTGATTTGTTGCCATACACGGAGGACAGGCATCACTTTGCAGTGACACATTATTCCTGGAGTCAGGCTGCCTGTCAGCTGGGAACTGCTGATGCAAAGGTAACTGATCTTGGGAAAAACATGGATCCATAATAGGCACAAGGGTATACCTCTTAGAGAAAGTTTAAAATAGATGCATCTGATACTTTGTTTTTATTGCATAGACTTCCAAGTCCGTAATAATCTGATGTGAAAGAGTGACAGGTATTTCTTAGAACATAAGAGCTCCACTCCCTTTCCTATCATCAGAGTTGGATCAACACATCTCAGTTCTAGAGAAAGTATTTTTCTTGAGGGACTTCAGGTCTGAGAGACCTTATTAGTGAAAGTGCTTTATCCTGAGTAATCCAATGCCCAGGAAGAAACAGTATCTGACTCCTGAGATGTAATTCAAGGCTTGGTACTTTTTTTCACCATGGGGAATGTTCACCACTTGCACATGTTGCTGGGCTCTTTCAAAATACAGAGGAACTGTGAATAAATATGTTTTAAGCAGTGATGAGCAGAGGTTCAAAGGAAATGTATATTTTCAGAAGAAAGGCCAGAGGTCAATCTCTGGGAAATGTCTGAAGAAGAGGTCTGCCAGCTTGTGTTTTTCTGGTTTTCCACCCGATTTCATGTCCATTGCCCAAGAACCTCAACACCTGTCTCTCTGGGTACTGAATCATTGCCTTGGGAAATAGATCCATCTGCCAAATCTCTGCTTTGTTCTGGCACTGCAGAAGGGTCAGGCAGGTTGTGTCTGGTACCTCCTCACAATTCAGGTCTTTGTGAGCACAGGTGCCAAAAGAAATGGCTGAAAACAACAAAAGAAGGGAAAGGAGAGATACTGGTCAGGACTGAGAAAACAGAAAGTATTTAGGACACACCTGGGAGATCTGAGAGAGAATGTGCACTCTGGGCACTGCATGACAATCTATTTTACAAGCAGGTGATTCTTGGAGGTACAGATTGAGTGTGACCTTCTTACAAACAACTGTGAATCAGTGAGATCATGGCCCTTCTTATAATGCCAGCCCAACTCCTAAAGGAACATATACTGTGCAGAAACAGTCTGGAGAGTCTTGGGTGGGCTGGAAAACAGTCAGTCAGTTACTGTCAGGTTACTGAAGGACTGATTTGGGAAGAAAGAAATACTCTGTGAACGAGGTGGTCATTAGAGTTACTGCTGATCAGTAAATGCTTTCTCACACTGCTCCAAACCAGCTTTCCTTTTACTCACCTCTCTATTGCTTTTTGGTTTCTTCTGCCTTCTTGTCCATACTGCACATCTCTCTTTCTCCTTGTCTCTTCTATTCTACCCCATCAGAATTATTAAAATGGTTATAAGAATGGATGAACTCCTTTGTGATGACAGACTTGAAAAGATTGGGTTGAGTGATGATGAGTCACACTTGATGAGTGATTGAAAAGATGGTGAGGTGAGCTAAAGCTGATTCAAGATGGATTTATTTGTACAACTCAACTGAGGAGAAAAAACAACAAGGAGGAAAATATTAGGAATAAAATGAATTAATGTAGAGAGTCCTTTTCCTAATTCATTTTGAGCATTGGAGGTAAATTTCTGATCCTCAAACACCTCTGTGTTAGATCCACCTTTTCAAAATTTTAAAGGTAAACAAATAAATTTTATAGAAATTGAGAGTTTGAAAGGTGCCATCAAATTCTGGTGGAATTCTGGTCACTGCAGCGGTGAGCACCCTATCATAAATTTTTCTCTATCCCTGTATTATTCTTCATTACAACTGGTAATAATGTGGGACCTGATGAGACTATGGAATTGACTGTAAGATATCATTTTTACAGACAGACTGGGAATGTGTCTAGTTCTGTGTTTCTATCCTTCTCCTTTCCAAGTGACAGCAATAGTGGTTTTAATGTAAGGCTCAACCTTGTTTTTGGCCCCACCCAGACTGTCAGGGGAACAAAGTTCTTCTGCTTGAAGGCATTTTGGCCATGTCATGGATAGCAAATGAATAACAGGGATATTTATCCACTTTTTCTCTCTTGAGAGATGTGGAGAGCACAAACTATATTCGTAAATGGACAAATGATATGCCAAAATTCCCACCCATGAAGAACAAATTGTAAATCACAAAAATCATTTAACAAAAACCTTCATGACATGCCAAACATTTCTCACCTTTCGGGGGAGAATTGCTTGGGGGAAGAAACCTGTGCCTGGTAAATATTGAATTTATAACAAGGGGTAGGAATATTGCACTGACTTGTGACTTTACATCTGTTCTAAAATTACTGATGTGATGGCCTCTTTCCAGAATTACTATGACACATCATTACTTATTTTACTTTTCTTCTCTATGTTTATGTAATTAGCCAGAGATTAATGCTCCCTGTGATCTCTGGCACTCAAATGCCTTCTCTTCTGGATGAGCTGCTTGCTGAAGCTTATACAATACCGTGCTAGGAAAGGATTCATTCATGCCACATTGTACTACTGACACTAGAAGGGAGTCACATTCTTCCTGCACATGCCAAACACTTTGTTGGCCTCCATCAGAAGAGCCCTGAATGATCTGCATAAAGCAAAATCCAAACTTCCTTGTTATGCAGATAATCCACTGTTCAGTAGATACCATGCCACAGGCTATTTCCAAACAATCCAAGAAGCAATTGCATGTGTGGATTGTTTCCTGAGCATGTTACCAAGCCTTTTGCCAGGACTGCCTCTGTTGGGACTGCCACATGGGTGTCTCAGCTGAGGACATGAGGGACCTGCTGTTCTGGCAGGAGGGAACTGCTGGAAGCCCAGCACCTTTCCCTGAGCTAAATGTAGTTGACATCCACAGCCCTGTTTCCCCGAGCTTTGGGGACACCCACCACAGGGTTGTTGTCTCATGGCAGAAGACAAGAGGTTTTCTCTGGGAGAGAAAAACTGGCAGATTGACAGTGATGCTTTCCTAGTCTGGAGAGGGTGTGTTACCTCAGCTGCACTGCACCACAGTACCTCTAAGACTCTCCTCTAGAGTTTTTGCTTCCTTCTCTCCCTGTCTCTCAGAAGAGGATGATGCTGTTCTGGCCCAGGGCTGACTGAGTCATGACTGTGGTGAGGAGGTTCCAGGCTTTCCCACTCCCCTGTTTTTCCATGGGTCTGAGATGACAGAAGAAGGTTTGGTTGTGCTGCAGTCGAGGGAGGGCAGAACACATCTAAGCAAGAAGCACATTGCTGTATGAAAGCTTCCGTGGTGAAATTCAGGGAATTCCCTGACAACTTTGTTGCATTAGTGCCTGCTGCAGTCTTTGATACTGAGATGGGGGCAGGGGCAGGTGGGGTAGCACAGAGAAGCTGCTGCGGACATTCTTCAGGGATACCGGTGATGTGCCCAACACATGATGATTCTCTCTCCAGGTGAATTTTACGGAAACCAGAGAAGGACGACATTTCTACCACCTCACTCCTGCTGCCAAAGAAGAAGAGGAGTCCTCCCACCTCCATGGAAAACCAGCAGTGGAGAAATCTCTTTTTTCACTCCAACAGCCTGGGAAGATTTTTGCCCCTTGACACAAAGGAACCTATTTTCTTACAAAAAAAAAAAATAAATAAAAAATTGTGAATATTTTGGGCGACTTTACTTTACAATAAGTGACAACTGGGAAGATGAAACAGGGTGGAAAAATGAATTTGTGTTTAGAAAAGTTCATGACTCTCTAAGGAAAAAGGCACCATTCTGTGCATTCACACAGACATTTCTTTCCAAGAAGAGTCCAAGCTCTGCACAACCACTGCAGAATTGACACAAAAAGAAAATATTAAAATAACATAAATAGTGTGTGGGCAGATATGGGTATACTTTCATTTCTGTGAATTTCCATTTCAATTTCCTGAATGCAGAAAAATTAATATTTTAGCATGATTTATGATGTCTTCAATTGTACAGATCCTTGTGTTCTTATTATAGGAACAGATCATATACTCTGTGCAGCTGGCAGAGTCAAATGCCACACTCACTCCCTGGAGAGTTCTAATCTCCCCCTCAAATTTTAAGATGTCAGTGAAAAACAATCTTCATGTTTCTGAAACCCAATCCCAAGGAGCAATCCATAAAAATAACTGGTCTGGATCCTTAGGGATGTATTACTGACAGAATTGTTCAGGCCAAGACAGTGCAGGTGTCCCTATCATAAATTTGAAGAGGTTACTTTTACAGATTCATGTGTGGCAGAATAGGAACAGCTCTGCCTCATTTCAGCCTGCTATAGAAACAAAGAAACACATGCTCTGGAGATAATGTTCACAGCCCTAGAGAGTGCCTCCGCTAGGAGAGCCATCCTTTGGAGACCATTTAGTGTCACATATTCCTCAAAGGAGTGGTAATTAATCTGCACAGCTCCTCACCACAATCAGTGGCTACTGATTTTTTCCATTCATTCAAAAATCTGCCACACAAATCCATGGGAGGAGAACCAGGCTCCTGATCCCATACACAACAAATATACCAGGTTTGTGAGATGCCTGAGCCAGGAGCACCTGGGGCATGGGACAGCATTCAGGGAAAGCCTCAGCACATCTGCCTGTCTCATCATTCCTGTACATTCTCATCCTCATACAACATCGAGGTTGTCACCCCTCAGCCGCTGCCAGGGGATGCTGCTCTGGGCTGGCCTTTAGGTTGACACAGAGCCACTGCCCTGTCCTAACATGCCTGTCACAACAAACCAAAAGGCAGCAGAAAGGCAGGGAGGTCCCCTTTGCAAAGAGGCTTTGGAGAGCCTG
>JAWWEW010000042.1:9688826-9703661 GCA_035583185.1 Anabacerthia variegaticeps | reverse complement strand
ACCCCATAGGATGGATCTGTCCCCTCTAAAAGCAAGTGGGTGGCTCACCAGTGCCTGTTGGGTGCTGGCCAAGGCCAAGAGCCTTAAATTCAACTCTTCCAGGTTCCTCTCTCAAGGGAGCTTTTCTGTTCCCTTGTGGTTTCATAAATTCTGTCTTTACCCTCTACCCTTGAGTGTGTAGTGATGGGACAGCATAGAATATTTCAGCAGAGGTGACACCAGAGCTTTATACAGAGCTATCATTGCTCCTTACAGTTTCCAAAGTACCACAGCTGGTGCACTCCACATCACTGTGCCTGTTTGGGAAACCCACTGAACATGTGATTTCTGCTAATGCTCTCACCTCTTATTTTCAGTCACTCTGCTGTTGTGCTCTCATCTTACCTCTGAACTAATAGGGGAGTGTTATACATGCCATGTGTATGAAATATTAATATACCATTTCAGTTGTCAAGGCAGCAACAAACTCAACCCAGATTTTCATGTTATAGTGCAGATTGTCCAGCAATTACAGCTGTCTTGATACATCTGGGACTGGCTTTAGATGCAAGGGATTTAATGAGCAGTTGCAGCTTCTCCCTCAAGGCTTGTAGGTATTCCCCATTTCCCAGAAGAGTTATTGCAAGAACTCTGCCAATTTGAAAAGTCACATCATACCTTTTGTTGATCTTGTATCCTGGGATTTCCTATTAGGTTCTTTCATTAGTGCTTTTTGCTGACTTTCAGTGACAGCAATGGAATACTGATGCCCATAAGGTGTTTTAAGGCTGAAGGACCAACAAGTTGCCATTCCAGTCCAGCACAAGCACATTTCCTCTCTATTCTGGCTCTCCATTACCTTTTTCATCCTCCTATAGTGCAGACCAGGGAAGATATCTTGACCTGACATTTTCTCAGTGGGGCAGGACTACACCTACAACAAGCCTTCAGCACCTATCTATAATCCAGATAAGCACCTATAGCCCAGATAACCACAGCGTAACTGAGCCAGCAATGGGCTGCTCACACCAGCATCCCTGCCAGGGACTTACACCCACATATTGGGGGGTTCCTCAGGGACCCCTTTATCTACCAGCAACCAGTTTGCAAACTGTGTCTGCTGTTCTCCAGCGTGACTTCTCTTCTCTCGCTCAGAAGAGCAGCCAGGACAACAGTAACTCCAGCAGGTATGGAAGCACTGTGCTCATGGGTGTGTAAGGAGGGCCAGCTCATCACATGGGGAAAAAGTTATTTCTGCTTGGATCATTTTCCCTGCCATCTCCATGAGTTAAGTTTGTGGACTGCAGCTCTGACCTGTGGTTCACATGCCCTACTGATGACTTCATCAAAAACTTTACCTCTTTGTGTGAGATATTCTTTTTCTTAAGGTAACAAACAGCCAGCAGCTGACAGGAAAGGCTCCAACAGGTAACCCTGTGCCCTCATTTTCACACCAAAATGCCTCTATTACTTAGCTTTTTAATATCCTTTGGATAATGTAATTTCATGATTTGCCTATGCTGAGACAATCTTCCCTAAACACTCACAGTATCTCCTATCCCAATACCTTGAAGGGGTACAGGAGCCCAGCTGAGATATTTCTTGCCTGTGACACATCTGCTTTGATCCTGTCTCTCTTTATTTTATTGCTACAGATAGGAAATAGTGGAAGATATAAAGACTGGTTGTTGCTCTCTGCATGTTAGAGCTTGAATTTGCAGCTGAGAAAGGTTTGGGGCTTACTTACCACCATGAATCACACCTGCTTTGTCTGGCTGGGACTATGGTAGTTCAAGAACAGTGCTGGGCACAGCTGTCACTGGAGTCTGTTTTCTCATCACCTGACTCCAGCCTGCATTAGACAAATGGGAATGTTGTTGGCATGTTTAACACCAGGACTCTGTGTTCACAGAGGTACAGGATTCTTTGCACAGCTAGAAGCACAAGAAATCTGAATGCAAGGGCAACAAAAAGCAAATCTGATGGGGCTGGAATTGTATGGCCCTGGATGTGCAGGAAAGACCTACATGCATTTGCAAGGGCTGGAGGACAGTTGGAATGCATTTTGAATCACCAAAACTGGCCTTAGGAAGGAGAATAACTCAGTTAACTGCAATAACCTTTACCTGACAAGCTCCATTCTTTGGAAGTTGCAATTAATAGTTTTATTGTTTCATTAATGAGTGCATAACTGGAGTGCAGGACTAAATGTGACTCCTAAAACTTTAGTCTGGTTGCTATATAATCTTCAGAGAATGTAGATGTAGTCTCATAAGAAAGATGTCTGTGATGTATTTGCTCTGCAGAAAGCTTTTGTGTTCCAGTCTCTTAGAAATGGAAGCCCATTTAAGTAAGAAAGAAAGCAGGAAGTCCATAGAGAAAAGACATTTTAGTGGAGAGACAGTCTGAGCTTTAGGGCCAGACCATCATTGCCCTGAACTACTTTTTTATTTTTGTGCCATTAGGTCAGGTGCCAGCACATATCAGCTGGGATAGCACAGACTGCACTGCACTCCTGGGATCCTTTGTGTGCCACTGGAGCATTCTGATAATTCTCACGTGAAAGGGGATAGGAACTTGTCATCAGTCCCAACTTTCAACTCCTAAGGACACACTCAAAGGTTTAACTGTCTGTGACATCCTCACACACAGGCAGCATAGGTCAATGAGCTCAGCTTTGTCTCCTTGTGCAACTTGAACAGATCAACACCAAGCTGACTTTCCTAGTTAAGCATGGAAATGCCATGCTGTAAATTCGTAAAGCTGTGTCTTACTCTGAAATCAGGAGTGTCTGCCCGCTGTGTTTAGTAGGTTTGGGATTCTGAGGCTTTTTTTTTTTTCCAGAGTGGGGAGAAATCTGGTACCCAGACCATCCTGTAACCAAGAATAGAATGGTTTAAATTGTTCTGTTGACTAGAACTGGAATGCAGACACATCAGCTCTGGAGCACATTTTCAGAAAAAGGACAAGTGGCTGGGCTCACACAGGCTAGAGAGACATTTATTGTAATTTACTGTGATTTGACAAAAGAAACATTGTCAGAAAGAGGTGCAATAGGAAACTTCAGTGAAAGAAAGAGACAGATGACAGAGTCCCAAACAGGTGAGAAAGCTTCAGCTCATCTGTTCAATTGAGTAAAGGTAATTCTTGTTATTAAACAAGGAACAGCCACCAAATTTCATAGCAGTTAGAAACTACTGACAGCATGACCCTTGGGCGTCAGCTTTGATTATAGTCAATTCAGGTGGTGGAACTGACAGTGGTACCTGCTGAGCGTGAAACAGGGATGTTTCCACAGGAGGATTGGATAGTCCACTGCAGCAGCACTTTAGAGAAAGAAAGGAGACATCATTAGCACTTTCTTTTCTGCACCAGAAATTATGGCCTAGTTTTAGCTGGGATAGAGTTAAATTTCTTCATAGTAGCTTCTATGTGGTTGTGTTTTGGATTTGTGATGAAAAGAGTGTTGATGGTAACAGGCATGATTACATTATTGCTGAACTGTGCTTACGTGGTGTCAAGGCTTTACTGCTTCTCACATTGCCCCACCAGCAGACTGGGGACACAAGAAGCTGGGAGAGGACACAGCTGGGACAGATAATCCAAGCTAACCAAAGGAGTGTTTCATACCATGTAATGTATATAATATAATATAATTATAATATAATATAATGTTCAGCAATTAAGTTTGATGGACTAAGACTGGAGGACATTTGGAATTATGGTATTTGTCTTCCCAAGTCACCATTATATGTGATGAAGTTGCTTTCCTGGAAATACCTAAACTTCTGCCTAGCAACAGGAAGTTGTGAATGAATCCAATCACTCTTGCAGAGAAGAAACCATGGAGTAACAGAGTCACCTCTGACTCCATGCTGCTTTCCACTCCTTTATGGGCAGACACACTCTGACCTAAGGAGAAGGGCGCTCCAGGGATGTATAGATAGGGAATAGTGGAATATGAGGTAGGTCATTGTCCTCTACTTGTTGGAAGCTTGTAGCCCAGGTGATGCCTTAGGATTTTTATATATTTGTAGATTTTCATATTTTATATATTTGTAGATTTTTATATAGCTGCAGAGTTTCTCACTCTTGAGGTAACAGTTTCTAACAGTTTCTCACAGTTTCTCACAGTTTGTGCCACATTCCTGAATTTTGTTCAACTATCTTTTCAATGGACAAGATTGCAGCAAGGCCATTGTGTTTGGGCACATGAACCTGGACTGGAATAACAAGACAAAACGAGATGGAAGGCCCAGAACCCTTGGAGGCACACCAATGGGGCTGTTCTGAGGGTGGTACCAGAATGGGGCAAAAGGTTCTTTGGTTGGATGTATCCATTAGATATGATAATTGAGTAGTGCTTTAAATTGGTACGAACCCTACACTAGGCATGTGCCTGTATATCTTCGTGCACCTGAAAGCTTTCGTCAAAGAACTGCTCTCTACTTTCCCTATACTAATATTGTCTCAAAAGTTTTTTTCTTGATTTTAGGCAACTCAAGTAATGTGCTCTAGGTCATGTGCCATTTTGGTAGCCCTTCACTGGACCCACTCCAGTTTCTCCAAATCGCACTTGAACTGCAGAGCACAAAATGCAATCCTATATTTCGGGTGTGACTGCAACAGCCCCAAGTGCAGCAGGGTAAGTAACGTTTTTCAGTCGGTTAGACACACTGTTCCTAATGTAGCCAGCCCACTCAGGGATTTGCTTTCCTCAGGATGAGAAAGCACTGCTGTCTTAGAGTCAAACTGACATCCCACAAAACCCCTACATCCTACCTAGCAGAGCTGCTGCTGAGACACTTCCCTGTCCACACAGTGTGATTCTGCCCCAGCAGGAAAATTGCACTACTTAGTGAGCTGCAGAAAGTTTCTGTTGGCCTTGTCCTCAGATTTATCAAGGTCCCCCTGGATTGAATCTTTGCCATCTGTGATGTTCAGCCACTTCGGTGGATTAGCGTTATCTGAAAATTTACCAAAGGTGCAATCTGTGACACACTCAGAGGGTATTGATGAAGATTTTGGAAGATAAAGGCCTTGTTGTGGACTGCAGGGGTACTGTTCTCATTAACAACTGCCAGCCAGCTACTAATTAACTGCTGATTGCTACCCCTTGAACAGTTCAGACAATTTTCAAAGGTCAGAACCACCCATTTCTTCAGCCCATCTTCAGCTTCCAAATGAGGCACCTGCAAGATGTACTATGAAAACACAACTTTACAGAGCTTGAAGATGTTTAGCAGAGTATTTCAAAATGTGTGTTATTTCCACCACTATCCACACACTAAGGGAAAGTTTCTAGTTCATGAGATGAATAGCACCAAATAAAAAACATTGATGGGGCACTACAGGATGGGTTGTTCTAACAAGATACAAGACCAGTACTCTTGGGATGCTTCCCCTTTCCGTCTAAACCTGTGCTGCCTTGCTGGGATGTGATTCTTGTTCCTGAATTCACACCACAGAACACACAGGGAGGGAAGCCGTGGCTAGGGGGTGGCAGAGAGTGAGGCAGCTGCCTGCTCTCCATCTCAAGAATGTATTTCAGCACAACAAAATCCTCCCTCTTCCATGGGAATGTCAGCACTGCAGAGCCTTGCCCATGCCTCTTTGCTGTGCCTGTGGCCAGAGTCTACCCTCACTCTGACTCTTCTCTCTGCTGTGCTTTCCATTCATCTATGGTGGAGTCCAGCCCTGAAGAGATGGAAAAATTGGCAGAAAGTTAGTGGAGGCACAATCAATTTTAATTTCCTTTTTCCATCAAAGTATTGTTGCTTCTCCCAGCAGGTCCTTTCTTTCCCAAGAACAGATTCCACTGTCATGCCTCCAAACCTTCCAAGTGGAACACTACAGCTACACTAGTAAATTAAACATATCCAGGAACTTAGGCCAACTGGCATGGGGCTGCTTAT
This sequence comes from Anabacerthia variegaticeps, assembly GCA_035583185.1. NCBI lineage: Eukaryota > Metazoa > Chordata > Aves > Passeriformes > Furnariidae > Anabacerthia > Anabacerthia variegaticeps. The sequence continues at coordinate 9,697,767 of JAWWEW010000042.1, read as the reverse complement.
GCTTATAGAAGTAAACTATTTCTGTATCAAGAATGGTGAGGTTGGATGCGGGCTCTATTGGGAATGGTCCCAGAAAATGCCAGCTGTCTAGTTATGCTTAGGAGTTGTGTAGCTGGCACAGGTCAAAAGCTTGACAAGAAATCAACTAATGGTTTATCAGAATAAGTGACTGGCTTCCCCTGCCTGCGGATGTTCCCTGGCACAGTGCAGTGTACTGCAAAGGCATGACAAACCGGACTTTTTTCCAGTGTAATTCACTAATATCTGTTAAAGTAAAGCAGACAACCAATAGAACTGGTGGCTTTGGATTGTTTGCATGAAGCTTATGGATCAACATACCAGTAACTATAAATTAAACATCAGTGGGAGAAAGGTCAGCTTTGTGATAGAAGATAAAGCTGTCACAAAGGATAAATAAGCCCAGATTCTTCAGGGTATGTTCTTATGAGTGATAAAGTGATTGAACATGAGTCTTTGCAATTTTAGCTTCTTGTAGAAGAACACTCCAGAATAGGTTGCTTACAAACTTTCTTTGATTTCACCATGCCAAGTGGCAGGACAAAGGGTTAAAGTTTTAAACTGAAAGAGAAGAGGTTTAGATTAGGCATCAGGAGGAAATTCTTCCCTGTGAGGGTGGGCAGGCTCTGGCACAGATTGACCAGACAAGCTGTGACTGCCCCATCCCTGGAAGTGTCCAAGGACAGGTTGGACGGGCCTTGGAGCAACCTGGGCTAGTGGAAGGTGTCCCTGCCTATGGCTCTTTCAGGCATCTTCCAGCCCAAGCCATTCTATTATTGATTCCATGATTCGGCTGCAGGAAATCAAATAAATGCTATCCGTATTGATAATTTCAATGATGCGAAAGCCCTGGACATCCAATGATTTTCCATTATGTTCTTCTGATGTTTATCTCCATGTTTGACCTCCATAAACATAGTCCAAATTACTTTTCCCTGCCCACTTTGCCTTGAAACTTGAATATAATGCTTAATCTATTTAGTCTGTTTTCTTTGATATTATTCATTGACATTACTTCCTAAAACTCTAATCCCATGAACAAGGAGCAGAGATGGAAAAAAACCCAAAACATTGGTACTTTGTCAAAGATTATCTAAGAATTTTCAGATTATTTTTCCATGTGCTTTAGTTCAACTTTTGCAGCTAAATTACTTTTCACTATTTCTTACTTGTGTTTCTATTGTCTTTGTGTGCCCTCCCAGTTCAAAGCACTAATGACAATACATGTTCATGCAAAGCTCTTGCTAATATATAAATCTTCTCTTGGAAGACTTATACAACACTGTGCTAATGTCATGGGTTGTATCATCTGCCAAACTTCTGCCATGGATCTAAGTCGTTAAAAAAAAACATGCTGTTTTTGGAATGATTTTGCCAATGCACTCTCAAGCAAGATATGTAAACCACCAAAATTTTGTATCTGTATTCTCTTTCTTTATACTTTTTACTTTGTTTAGTCAAAATGTCAAAATTCTTCAATTGTCTATAGCTTTTTCTTTCAATGTACAAGGTGTTTTACAGCTGAGTACTAAAATATCAGCTAAAGAGTTATCCCTTTGTGTATATTCTTATTAAGGTGCAGGTGGAAGACAACTGGGAAATTGTTAGTATCTTTGGTTTTATTTTTACAGTGTGTCAAATTTAATGTCAGCAAGGGACTATACTGTGAGATGTCACCAGGAGCTGTCAGTTGGGATTTGTGAGACCAAGAAACCAGATTTGCAAGGACTAATGTCAGTCCAGCAAAACACCTAAAACCTTTAAATGTGTCCTCTATTGAAAGTTTTCCTAGTTTTCAGCATGGGAAGAGACTTGATAAGGACAAGGAAAAGGGTTCAGGTGTATGTCACCCTGCAAATGGCTGCAAAGAGCAGTGGACATTAATATCAGAGAGAACACATAAGAAGGAATTAATTTCTCTGGCCATCGCCTGCTGAGTTTCCACTAAGTCCTGGCAACAGTGGCAATCTGCAACTTATCTTCTCAGCTGTTGCTGTAACCTGAAAAGAGCCCTGAAAGGCTCCCTTGAAGGTCACATTGAGGAGATAGGTCAATACTGCAGTAGACCTTGTGGCTTCCGAAAAAGGTAGCAGGACAGTTTCTTTTATGACAAACCTTCATATTTTAGGTGATCTCAATACATAGACATTTTCTTCAACATGCCTGTCAGAGCACAGATAATTATGCTCTTCTCTCTGTACATTGAAAATTACCTAAATTTGACATTGTGCCTATGTGCATATACACATTATCAAGTTTAAATTGTTATTTTTTCCTCTAAATCCATTTCACTCAATGTGTAGAAATTGTGTGAGGCTTCATAAGCTAACCAGAACTTCTTCATAATTATGTACTTTGAATTTCTTTTGCATTGCCTTTGGACAATGTAAGACAGTCACAGCAGGGAAAGCTGCCTTTGGTTTGAATTTGAGAACACAATTCAGTAATAAGATAATTAAAGTATTCAAAGTATTTGAAAAGACAGAAAACCACTGTAACTATTTGTAATGATAGAGAGTGTTCCCAGAGTTTAGGACTGAAAAATATATTGCGAAACAGCATGTTGCTCATGTACAGAAAATTGCAAAACAATGTAAGAATTAAGACCTCAATATCCATATATACTTACATATATGTATTGTAGGACTGTTATGTGCTGAACTTAGGGTTATAATATCTTCACTATTTTTTCAGAATTTTTATGAATATTGTTTCCATTATCTTACTTGATATAATACACTGCACAGAAATTACACAATACTGTAATTTTTCCTTAAGTAAAATTGGGAATTGGACATATTTTTCATGTACCTTTACTGCAATAACTTCACAAAGTCCATATGGATATATTCTGCTATACAGCCGTGGAAAGCACACAGGGTGCAATGTGCTTCCTTCTTGGGAACACTGACCAAATCCTCTTGAACTTCAAATAAATAAACCTTGAATAATCTGCAGCTGTAGAAAATGTCATCTGTGTACTGACAGGACATTAGGGAGCAAGGAAGTGTAGTAGTTTAGGTTGGCTCCCCGCCAAGCCCAACCATTGGCTGGGCAGGTTCCCCCTCCCGAAAAAGAAGAAAAAAAGTACCAGAAAGAAATTGTAGTAAAAAAAAATAAAATTATATTTATATACAATTAAACATTATCTACATACAGAATCAGGAATCCCATACAATCCCAAAAGGGAAAAAAGGGTAAAGGGAAAGGAGAGAAAGGACAAAAAAGGGTAAAACCAAAACAAAACAGATATACACAATTGAAAACTCAGGGAATAGCTCAATAAAAATAACTAACAATATGAAATATCACCAACTTCCCTTAAGAAAAGGACATTCTTCACCTCCACACCGCTCCAGAAAGCAGCTCCCAGATTATGCCTCAACTCACATAGATAAGAGAGAGAGAGAGAGAGACCAGCCTACAGAGACCTGCTGTCTGTGAGGACCTGAAAGGAAGAGAGTGAGGGAACCTCCATCTTGTCTTTTATATCTCTGCTTACGTAAAGAAATGAGATGGAATACTTCCTTAGTTATGACCTGATTGCCAGGAAAGGCCTACCAAGAACACCACTACAGGAAGGAATTCTTTCCTACAGCCTGGCTCATATGTGAGAAGTTACCTTGGGTTTGGGACCTTTTCCATGGAAAGTTCTTGGGTTTCTAGTCTCTTTTGTGAACAGACCTGATGCTTCACTTAAGACCACCATCCTAAAAGCCCTGCTGAGTGACCATCAACCCCTAGAAACACCTTAACTCACCAAGTGCTTCCCGTTCAAACCAGACCTTCCCTTGGCTGCCTGCCCAGCGTTGCCTGGCTATGTGCTGCACTCCTGTGACAAGGATGGGTCCACATCCTGCACAACACCACAGCAAAAACCCAGAAGAGCTCTTTGAGTACACTGACTTTGGCCACTGGGAGGACAAAGATTTTCAGTCCCCGAAGTCACACTCAGAGGCTCTCTATATAGTCCCTCGTGTTCCAGGCACATCCCGAGGGCACTTTGTCCCAGCCTGACAGCACTGCACAAGGCAGACTTGCTAAGTGCCATGAAGAGCAGGATCCAAGAGAAAGGCAACAGCAGCTCCTCAGAGAAGAACTTGGGAATACTGGTGTATGAAAAATTGGATATGATCCAACAAAGTATGTTTGCAGGCCAGAACACCAACAATATGCATTAAAAGGAGTGTGACCAGAAGGTGATGGGATGTGATTCTGCCCATCTGTGAGTCGCCACTTGCAGTGTTGCATTGTTGCATCCAGCTCCGGAGTCCCCTGCACAAGAAGGATCTGGACCAGTTAGAGTGGTTTCAGGGGAGGACCAAGAGCTGGAACATCCTTTCTATGAAGAAAGGCTGAGATACTTCAGGGAATCATACAATCCATAAGGTTGGAAAAGACTTCTAAGATCATAGAGTCTAACCTTCGACCAAACACCCCCATGCTCCCTTAGCCATAGCTCAAAGTGCCATGTCCAGTTATTGGGGTTGTTCAGCCCAGAGATGAGAGAGGTTCCGAAGACACCTTCTTCAAAGCCTTTCAATACCTAGAGCAGGCTTATAAGAAAGATAGGGGAAGACATTTTATTGGTACCTCTAGTGAAAAGGCAAGAAGCAATAGTTTTAACCTGAAAAAATTGTAGATTTCAAATAGATATATGGAAGAAATATTTTACAATGAGTTTGGTGAAACACTGGAATGAGTTTCTCAGAGAAGTTAAAGATGCACCACTACTGAAAATGTTCAAGGTTGGGTGGGATGAGGCTTTGAGCAACCTAATTTAGTGAAAGATATCCTTGCCCAGAGCATGGGGGTTGGACGAGATGATCTTTGAAGGCCCCTTCCAAGGCAGGCCATTCTGTCATTCAGCATAATACTTAACCTGTTCCTGACACAGGATGATGCAGTGCCAGCAAAAGATGCCCAGAGTGTGGAGATGGATTGCAGATCAGCAGGAGAACACCTGAAGAGCAGCACAAGGGAATTCCAGTCACTTTAGTCGGCCTCATATTCACACAAGCCTTGGTCCTCATGGGGGACTTCAAGCACTGCTATCTATTAGAGGGACAACACAGCAGGACATAAGCAATCCAGCATGTCCCTTAATTAAGCATTAAGCATTAATGGTAACTTCCTTCTTCAAGGGACATTGGAACCAATAAGGAGGACCATTTGCTGGACCTTGTTCTCACCAACAAGGAGGGGCTGGTGGGGAGTGTGAAGCTCAAGGTCAGTTTTGACTGCAGTACCATGAAACTGAGGAGTTAGAGATCCTTGGGGCAGTGAGGAGGATGCACAGCAAGCTCATCACCCTGGACTTCAGGAGGGCAGACTTTGGACTCTTCAGGTGTAACTTAGGAGTGATGCATCCCAAGAAAGAGGAAGTCAGTCAAAACTACCAGGAGGTGTGCGTGGATGAACAAGGGGCTCATGTACAAAGATACAAAAAGGAAGCCTACAGAGGGTGAAAGCAGGAACAGACAGCATATGAGGAATATAGAGAAATTGTCTGAGCAGACAGGGATTAGGTGAGGAGAGCTAAAACCATGATAGGATTAAACTTGGCCAGGGAGAGCAAGAGTACCAAGAAATGTAGGAATGTTGTTAAAAAAAAGGAAGATAGGAAAATGTAGGCCCTCTCTGGAAGGAAATGGGTCACCTCATTACCTGGGATATAGAGAAAGCTGAGATACTTTTTTGTCTCTATGTTAACCAGCAAGTGCTCCAGCCACACCATCTGAGTTGCAGAAGGCAAAGTCAGGAACTGGGGGAATGAAGAACCACCCACTGTAGGAGAAGATCTGGTTTGAGACCTTTTAAGGAACTTAAAGGTGCACAAGTCCATGGGACCTGATGGAATCCATCCAGCTGGCAGAGAAAATGACTAAACCCCTATCCATTACACTTAAGAAGTTATGGCTGTTCACGGACTGTAAAAGGAGAAATATAAGCTGATTTTTAAAGAGAGAATTAAGGAACTCCTGGGAAACTACAATTCCAGACAGTCTCACCTCTGTGCCCAGCAAGGTCATGGAGCAGCTCATCCTGGAAACTAAGCTAAGGCACATGGAAAATAAGGAAGTGATTGCTGACAGCCAACATGGTTTCAGTAGGGGCAAATTGTGCCTGTCAAATCTGGTGGCCTTTTATGAAGGGGTTACAGGTTTGGTCAATGACGGAAGAGCAACTGATGTCATCTACCTGCACTTGTGCAAAGCATTTGACACTTTTCCAAATGACACCTTTGTCTCTAAACTGGAGATACATGGATTTGAAGGATGGACTGCTTGGTGAATAAGGGGTGATCACACTCAAAGATTTGCTGTCAACAGCTTCATGTCCAAGTGGAAACCAGATATGAGTGGCATTCCTCAGATGTCAGTATTGGGACCAGAGCTGTTTAACAACCCTGTAGGCAACAGGAAGAGTGGGATCAAGGGCACCTTCAGCAAGTGGGCCAATGATACCAAACCACACAGTGTGGTCTCTATGCTGGAGGCAAGGGATGCCACCATGAGGAACGTGGACAGACTGAAGAGGTAGGGGCATGGGAACTCTATGAAGACCAATATGGCCAAGTCCTGCACATGGCTCAGGGCAATCCCAAGCGCAAGTACATTCTGGGTGGAGAATGGATTGAGAGCAGCTCTGAGGAGAAGGACTTGGAGGTGTTACTGGATGAGAAGGCCAACGTGCCCCAGCCATGCGGTCTGGCAGCCCAGAAACCCCCCATATGCAGGGCTGATCCCACAGTGTGGGCAGCAGGTGAGGGACGGATTCTTCCTTTTTCCTTGCTCAGGTGATATCCCACCTGCAACACTGCACCCAGCTCTGAGGTCCCCAACATAAGAACAATATGGACATGCACAAGTGAGTACAGAAGAGGACATAATGAAGCTCTGAGTTGGAGCCCCTCTGCTATGAAGACAAGCTGAGAGAGCTGGGGGTGTCCAACCTGGAGAAGAGAAGGCTCCAGGGACAACTTAGACCCCCTTCCAGTGCCTAAAGGGGCTCCAAGAGAGATGGAAAGGAACTTTTAACAAGGGCCTGGAGTGACAGAAAAAGGGGGAATATGTTTAAACTGACAGAGTGTAGGTTTAGATGGGATACTGGGAAAAAATTGCTCCCTGTGAGGGTGGTGAGGACCTGGCATAGGTCACCCAGAGAAGCTGTGACTGTCCCATCCCTGGAAGTGTTCAAGACCAAGCTGGATGGAGCTTGGAGAAACATTGCATAGAAGGTGTCCCTGCCAGTCTCATGGAAGATGGTCATACCCATGGAAACGGGCTGAAATTGGATGATCTTAAGAGTCTCTTCCAATCCAAACCATTCGGGTACTCTATGATTCTATACTACATCTTCCCTGGTTATGGGAGTCCAAAGCTTCCTCCCCAACCTGATGGGAGAAAACCCTCTCCCCTCACACCTTGGGAGAAGTCTTGGCCATCCCTGGTCTTCCAGTGGCCTTCTTAACACAGTACTCTAATCTGACAAGGTGCTCCTGTCCTCTTCCCAGCCAGGACTAATAACAGTTTGGAGTGCTGGACACCACGTGGCACCTCTGTACTTCAGAACAGATTTGCTTTCTGGACTGGGGCCCAGCTACACACAATGTGGATGCTGCATTGTGAGAGCCCTTCTTGGAGCAAGTTCCTCATACACAGGGCAGTGCTCAATATTACCTTGTATGCCATGCATAATTTTTCTAACTTGGGCCCTGTGTCACTGACCTCTTTGAATAATCAGAATGTCACCCTCCAAAATATTAGTTTCTAGGAGTTGTGAGTAGGGAAGGGCTGAAGGAGTCTTTGTTTGTTTCCTGTTAGTGAGCTTGACAGTGGGAGCATGCAGATGGGAGACAGGCTTTCAGCTGAGACAATGGTTTGTTTATGTTAGAAGAACTGGAATCAAGTGCTATGTATTGAAGGATGAACTGAGGACTGCAAGTCTCTTTACCTAGGTTGTCTTCTGGATGTATGAGCTGAGCTCTGGGATAGTGGAATGACTCTTCAATTCTGCAAGAGCAGAAATTACTGCAGGAAAAAAAAATAATTGTTGATTACAGACTCTCTAGTGAGCTGTAACTATTCCTTTTCAAAGGGGGTATGAACATTCAAATGTCATAGATTTCTACAGGCCCAAATCTTTACCTCAGAGATTTCTTTCATTTGTGATACAGATTGACAGGTCAGACATAGAAAAGAAGATGTAAGCAACAACTGAGGTCCCTTCCTGAGCTCCCAGTATGGGTACTTTCTGATGAATTAGAACACCATCAAGAAAAGAAAGGAGCATGTGTTGTTCAGGTGCACTCATATACATAGCAGAAATCACAGCACATCTTATGACACTCCCCTTACCACAAATTCATGCACAGGCCTGTAATAACCCTTCTTGGAGAATGTCTCACTTATTTTGCAATTTCAAGTGCACAAATGGGCATATTTGCCTGACTGTATGTACAGGCTCTTCGTCCTGTATCATAAGTGACCTCACATCTCTCTCTGAGATCCAACCCGGTAGCTGAGCTCCATCCCAACTTCCCATTTCTGTGACCAAATCTTTGTTCCTTGTCCCGTCTTGTCTTGTCTGTGACTCTCAGGCACCACTATCACACTCCAGGACCCAGATTACTCCTCCACTTTCAAAATCTTACCAGCACATACACCAAATGCTTTTAGTAATACTTATTTCCTTCTTAGTGGCCTGCCTAATGTATTGCTCTTAGGCATTTCTTACAAGCTTCACACCATGACAAGGGGAAGATAAAAGGTGACATTCCTATTGTACAGCTGGGATAGCTGAGGCAGAGACATACCAAGCAATCCATCTGGGGTCATACAGTCAGTTGGTGGGAAAGCCAGCAATAGAATCCATAAGTCCTGAATCCAAGTTCTCTAAGTGCTTTGACTAGTCCAGATTC
>JAWWEW010000042.1:9668271-9679803 GCA_035583185.1 Anabacerthia variegaticeps | reverse complement strand
GCGCCAGGAGGCCCCTCCACACATCTTCTCCATCTCTGACAATGCCTATCAGTTCATGCTGACTGGTGAGTGGCTCTCCAGATGATTTCATCAGAAAGACATTTTGAAAGTGTTCGCAGAGTTTCCCCTATAAATCTGATTATAATTTTAGTACGTAGTTAATATTTTATTTCAGCCATAGTATTAATAACTTCTAATAGTACCCCTAATAGTGTGTCAGGAAAAACAATAAGCCAAATAGTCTAGGTGGGGCTAGGAATATAATTATGTCTCTAATGAAGCAGTGAAAGTGAACAGGATATGAAATCCATATATGTAGAAATATGTGAAAATTCTCTCTAATGATGTGAAGTTAAATCATCAAAGGGCCATAGGAAACATCAATATCAGAACTGTTCAGATTTGTCTTGACAAAACCATGTAATGAAAAAATGAAATAAGATTATGTATTGCTGCCAGTTTTGCTTCAACCTTTTCGTTTCTTTCTCTGTGCTATTGAGTTCAGAAGTATCACCCGTGATCAGGATTCCTTTGTCGTGGGTTCTTACTCTCCCTTTCTCTACTGCTGTTAAAGCAGTCTGTGTAGCACAATATTAAAACAACTTACTGTATGCAGGAGAAAAAAAGACCATGGAGTGGTACAGATAGGCAGCATACCTGGAAGGGATCTTTAAAAATCACATAATGTTTCCCTATGATATTTGGAGGGACATCTTCCACCAGTTTAAGTTGCTCAAAGCCCTATCCAAAATGACCTGAAGCAGTTCTAATGATAGGATACCCACAATAACTTTGGGCAACCCATTCAGATGGCTCCTATGTCTCACCACCATCACCATAAACTCTACCTTCTTTGAGCCTAAAACTGTTCTGTCACTACAGCCTTGGTAAAAATTCTTTATCTGTCTTTCTTATAAGCCATCTTTAATGATTGAATGGCCGCAATAAGTTGTCCCTGGAGCCTTCTCTACCCAGGCTGAACAATCCCAATTCTCTCAGCCTGTCTCCATAAGAGAGATATTCCAGATCACAGATCATTTCCATGGCCTCCTCTGGACCCACTCTAACAGGTCCACATCTGTCTTGTCTTGGAGACCCCAGATCTGGGCAGAGTACTCCAGGTGGGGTACACCAAGAGTGGAGCACAGGGGAAGATCACCTACCTTGCCCTGCTGGCCACATTCACATGCAGTCCAGAATTGGATTGGTTTTCTGGCTCCAAGTGCCCATTAACAGCTCATGTCCAATTTTTCGTCCTTCAGTAGCCCCTATCCTTCTTTGTAGGGCTGTTCTCAAGCCAATCACCCTCAGTTTGGACAGATATTGGAGACTGCTCCAATCCAGGTGCATCACCTTGCACTTGGTCTTATTGAACTTCAGGGCCCACTCCTCAAGCCTGTCAAGGTCCATCTGGATGGCATCCTTTCCCACTAGTTTACCAACTAAACCACTCAACTTGATGTTGTCTGCACAATTGTTAAAGGTGCACTCAGTCCAACTATGTGTGCAGGTATTAAACAATATTGGTCCCAGTACAAATCCTTGGACAACACCACTCGTTAAACTTTTGCACCTGGAACCTTTGACTGTAACCCTTTGGATGCAGCCTTCCAGCCCATTCCTCATCCATCTAACAGTCCATCCATCAAATACATACCTGTTGTATCTCAGGTCATGAGTATTGTGAACATGTTCAGAGGAAAGGAAGTGGTGCAAATTACTTTGCAAGGAATTGAAACTGAAAAACAAAAAAAAAGAAAAACATTAGGAGTAAACAAAGAAAAAGAATGAAGACTCTTTTTTCTTTCCATTATAATAACTTACATTTCCTGCATTCATCTGCAGTAGTTTTGTGTTCTCAATTTATAAAATATATTTTTGTCTGCCTCTTCCCCAGATCGGGAGAACCAGTCGATCCTGATCACGTACGTACACCCCCTGCTCGGGTCCCTGTGGGGCTGCCCAGGGCCAGGGCACCTCCTGCCTGACCACACGCTCTCTGCTCCTCTCCTTGCTTTGACAGCGGAGAATCCGGTGCTGGCAAGACTGTGAACACAAAGCGTGTCATCCAGTACTTTGCAACTATTGCAGCCAGTGGGGACAAGAAGAAGGAGGAGCAGACATCAGGCAAAATGCAGGTGAGTGAGGAAGAACAGACTGAACACTTGTCCTGTCATTGCCCTGTCAACTCTACACGGTCATTGAAAAAATTCCCCCCTGCAGGGAACGCTTGAGGATCAAATCATCAGCGCCAACCCACTGCTGGAGGCCTTTGGAAACGCCAAGACCGTGAGGAACGACAACTCCTCACGCTTTGTGAGTTGTTACCTGGGACAACAGTTGACACCGACTCAAATATTCTTGCAGTTGGGGTTGGTAAGATAGATATTGATTGACTTTTCTGCTGCGCTCAGGGTAAATTCATCAGAATCCACTTTGGTGCCACAGGCAAACTGGCTTCTGCTGACATCGAAACATGTAAGAGCCTCTCCTGGCCTGAGCCCCTTCCTTACAGCTTTCCTCACTTCTTGTGCTTAACTCTGTCCTGCCACCCTTGCCAGACCTGCTGGAGAAGTCCAGAGTCACTTTCCAGCTCAAGGCGGAAAGAAGCTACCACATCTTTTATCAGATCATGTCCAACAAGAAGCCAGAGCTAATTGGTAGGAAAAAATCACCAACTCCTGCAGGCAAAGGTCATGGAACTACATTTATGTACTCCTTTATGTGACAATTGCATTTGACTTGTGTCTGTCTTGTCCCTGTTTTCAGAGATGTTACTGATCACCACCAACCCATATGACTATCTGTACGTGAGTCAAGGTGAGATCACCGTTCCCAGCATTAACGACCAAGAAGAGCTGATGGCCACGGACGTAAGTTCGGAAGTTTTCTAGGTGAGGTTCTATATCTCTGACCTTTAACAGCTGTACACTTACTCTTATAACTCCTTTTTTAGAGTGCCATTGACATTCTGGGCTTCAGTGCTGATGAGAAAACAGCCATCTATAAGCTTACAGGGGCTGTCATGCACTACGGGAACCTCAAGTTTAAGCAGAAGCAGCGTGAGGAGCAGGCAGAGCCCGATGGCACTGAAGGTACTGGCCCAACATATACCAAAGCATGGTGGATACCAAACACTCACTAAAATGCAGCTGGCAATTCAGGGTCAGAGTGATTGACTCAGCCTTTGCCTTTCCCCAGTTGCCACTGTTGTAGAACAGAAGTGTGTCCTAACCAGGCACACTGTTCTCTGCAGGAGTGCAAGTCAGTGGAAGATGCAGATTATTTTGAACAATGCAAAATATTAAGTCCTGTGACTGCTAAAGCACACTCCTACTGTGTGGGAATCAGGCAGAGGTAAAGCAAGCTTTTCTACTGTCTTGGAAGGCAGCTTCCCAGACTTGACACAGAACTAGGAGTAACTCTGAACTACTAATGAATAGTTATTGTAGAATGGGCTACAAATCATTGCATGAATATTACCACATTAAAGAGTTATGTGTATATATACACACACAAAAATATTGGTCTACAAAAGTGAAATGAAACAAACGTTCCAATTTTGTTCTTGTTTCATACCTTAATCTTTCTATTGATAAATGTATTTTAAATATTTAATTGCAAATAACACATTAAATAAAGGCATCTTAATATTATAATCTGTGAATATATCTTATGTAAAGAGATTTGGCCTTTTCAAGTTGAAAAACTCTGTAAATAGTACTGGTGCTCACTATCAGCTCCACAATGAGATGGGACAGGAAGCTAATTGGAAAGTGGTGACAGAGTGCTCTGGTGCTTGTATTTACTAGTCTAGCTGTAAATAAAATGAGAACTGGGACAGACTCATGTGTGATATTTATCTTTAAGGGTAATATGATCCCACTATGAAAGTTGTACCAGATATCCTATTCATACTTTTGGCATAATACCTCACTAATCTATCTCTCTCTGTCCAATGACAGTAGAATTTCACTGACTACAATTTTCAGTGCAGTGTCCTTCAGTACAGATCACTTACCTCTTCTGTTTATTCAGAAATTTTCACTGTTTGATCTACCATTTTCTTGGCCCTTGGCTGTTTTTTTCTGTCTAGTCAGTTGTTTCATTTGTTTCAAAATTTGCATATTCACTGTAAAGGTGTTGGAATAATCTTTACTTTTATGAATAATAAAATAAATGGGAAATAATAAGCAAACATGACAATGTATATGTAGCTTTTGCATAAATGATTCTGAATTACTGAAAGATACATTCACTGAAGAGCTAATATCCAGCCCTGCTCTATGCTTGTTTCCTTAGTTGCTGACAAGGCTGCCTATCTGATGGGTCTGAACTCAGCAGACCTGCTCAAGGCCCTCTGCTACCCCCGAGTCAAGGTGGGGAATGAATATGTGACCAAGGGCCAAACTGTGCAGCAGGTAAGAGACAAGTGATTATAGAAAACAAATTGCTTGATTTAAAAACTTTGAACTTTCTCTTGCTGTGGATGGTAAATTTCCTTCACTATTTTCTTAGGTGTACAATTCAGTGGGTGCCCTTGCAAAATCTGTGTTTGAGAAAATGTTCCTGTGGATGGTTGTTCGCATCAACCAACAGCTGGATACAAAGCAGCCCAGGCAGTACTTCATTGGTGTCCTCGACATTGCTGGCTTCGAGATCTTTGATGTAAGAGGAGGATCTTTATGCAAGTTTCCTGGAAGAGGTGTTAAGAAATTGGAATAGTTTTGGATTTGGGGTTGTGCTTTATTTTAATGATAGGTTATTTTTATTTACTGATTAATCCTGCTGTTCCTGTAAGAACAGCACCTTTCTGGTTCTCCACAGTATGTAGTATTCCACAGGGCTGCAGATTTCTGTGTGTGTCTGTTGTTGCACACAGAAATGAAGATTGCATTGAAAACTGATATGAAAATGTTGCACAGCCAATAAGTAATAGCAGGTACAGATTTTGAGGAAGTTAAAATATGCCATCTTGAAGAAATGCTGATGCTGAAGCCAGATTCCCTCTGAACTCTTGGGAATAGACTGGCAGTGGACACAAATTCAAACAAATTAAAAGCTGGACTTGGACTAAGCTCTGCAAGTCTTTTCAGAGCTCAGAAATATGTTCCGACAGTGCCAGGGCCTGAAAGGGTAGATATATTAAACCAGCACTGGAAATTCAAGATCCCAATCATGGAGATCTTACTGGGTTAAAAATAAAACCTATTGGAAGATGGAAAGTGTTCCTAGAACTGAAATTCACAAGTAAGTAAATCTTCGCATTCTGCAGTTCAACAGCCTGGAGCAGCTCTGCATCAACTTCACCAATGAGAAACTGCAACAGTTCTTCAACCACCACATGTTCGTGCTGGAGCAGGAGGAGTACAAGAAGGAGGGCATCGAATGGGAGTTCATTGACTTTGGGATGGACCTGGCTGCCTGCATTGAGCTCATTGAGAAGGTTATTGACCCCCATATACCTAACAGTTTTCTAGATATAAAATGTAAAAAGAATCTTCTATGCTTCGATTAGATCACAGTCACGTTCAGTGCAGCACAAACCAGGATTTTTTCTGGACTCCAAGTATTTCATATACAATTTCATTTGTTTCTCACTTCACTCCTGTGGGATTCTGCCATGTTGTATATATGATTTACATGGGGCAAAATTTTCAGTCCTTGCCACTACTCCGAATTTCATACACAAAAGTGTGTATTTTTTTAATGCATGCTGAGTTAGTAAATAGTCTATTTTCTGACTTGTTTCAAAGAAAAAGCATTTAGGAAGTGTAAACTCCTCCTTACCTCTGAATGCTACTGCTTTCATTAATTTTTTGTTTTCCATTTTCACCTAACATGTACATAATGAATTTCTTCATGCTAGATCACAGCACAGCCCCGATCCTTATGGGGTAGCTTGGGGTTTTTTGTATAACTGATGGCATATCCACTAACAAAATGCCCTTTCTGGAGAAACACAAGATTACACATTCTGAGGAAGAGGTTTTTTTCTATAAGGAAGAGGTTTTTTTGTCTTCCATTCCTTTCTCTTACCTACACTGCCTTTGTTTTGTCCTTCCACACTCTCTTCACGTGTTGCTATCCTCCAGCCCATGGGCATCTTCTCCATCCTGGAAGAGGAGTGCATGTTCCCCAAGGCTACTGACACCTCTTTCAAGAACAAGCTCTATGACCAGCACCTGGGCAAGTCCAACAACTTCCAGAAGCCCAAACCTGGCAAAGGCAAGGCTGAGGCCCACTTCTCCCTGGTGCACTACGCTGGCACGGTGGACTACAACATCACTGGGTGGCTAGAGAAGAACAAGGACCCTCTGAATGAAACTGTTGTGGGGCTGTATCAGAAATCATCCCTCAAGACGCTGGCTTTACTCTTCGCCTCTGTTGGTGGGGCAGAAGCAGGTAATTTCTTTAAAATCACTTCTACTATAATTTCTAGAGGGGAAAAATCTTGTAATAATATTTTGCAATAATATTTTCATTTCTAAAATAGAAAACCTCAAACCTCATCTGCTTTTTGGAACTCAGTCCAATAAAGGTTATTACAATTCCCTAGATACCTTAATAGATTTGCAGGTTTTAAAACCAGACAGCTGTACTATGACATTAACCCAGACTAGCTGAGAAACCAGATTCCGGCAGTGTGGGACATTCCCGAATACTTCATGGAATACAATGAAATGTATCAACATGCTGCTAAATATATGCATACTCTTAGATGGAAAGATACATAAATACTGCATTTTGTGTATTTAGCAGCTATTTATTTAATTTCTTAAATATCCTTCTATGAAAAATGTTACATTTTATTTCCTTATTGCATTTTCTGAACTTTAACTTGAAGTCAATAGATTTCATTCTGCTGTCATCTGAAAAAAATCATCTGCCATTGTAACTCGAACCACTATATGCATTTGCAAATTTTGATCATATTATTACTTTTACTAGGTTTTTTTAAAAGATGAACACACTAGGTTTTTCAGATTCTGTGTGCTTTTGTTCTTCATTTATTTCTGAAAAATGCATTATTTTTCAGAGAGTGGTGGTGGTGGCAAGAAGGGCGCCAAGAAGAAGGGTTCTTCTTTCCAGACCGTCTCGGCTCTTTTCCGGGTACTGTAGAATAATCATTCTAAATTTACCACATTGTGAAAAAAGTACAGAAAATTTAGTTCCAAAAAGCTTTAGATTGATTTAATATTCAAAATCTCTATGTTCAGAAAGGACAAAGGCATGTGCTTCTAATAAAGAAGGATTCTCACTGAATTCTTTGAAGTATTCTTTCAGAACTGCCAAAAAGTTCTGTAAAAAAAAGTATGCTGATCATGGGTTTATTGCAGTGTTTTTACTCTGTCTAATACTGAGATTGTGTAAGACATTTTTAAACCCATGGCTTTATTCTTGTTCCTAAGGAAAATTTAAACAAGCTGATGAGCAATTTGAGAAGCACACATCCCCATTTTGTGCGATGCCTTATTCCTAATGAAACAAAAACACCTGGTGAGTTGTTAAAGTTCAGCGTGTGATATGTCTGTTCTTCTCTGTCCAGTAAATTTAAATGCAATTTCATTCTGTGATTTATTAGGTGCCATGGAACATGAGCTGGTGCTGCACCAGCTGCGCTGTAACGGTGTGTTGGAAGGGATCAGGATTTGCAGGAAAGGATTTCCCAGCAGGATCCTCTATGCTGACTTTAAACAGAGGTCTGATTTAATGTCATCCACCTTCCACCATATCCACAAATGCTGAGTAATTTGCATTTCCTGATTGTTTCAAGTACTGTGAGGGTTATGGGAGGGCTTCATTGTACCTACTTTTAGGTATGTAAAAGTCAATTCTTAAGTTAGTCAACCAGTTTCTTTCTAGAGCTAATGTGAAAAGCAGATATTTTCAAAGAACAGTTATCTATCCAATTGTCCTTTATTCATAATCCGGTAAGAGATACAGCATTTTTTAACTAACTATCCAGATATGAAGTTGACTAGCTTAAACGTAGGCACCTGGAGAATGAAGTAAGATGACTTTCAGCCATCAGCACTATTTAGGATTGAGATTTTCTCCACCTCTCCACTTATTTTGTTCTTGCACATAGAGTTCTCATTTAGAGATAAGGTATTAGATAACAGGGCATGTGAAATATTTCAGCAGTTAACCACAGAAATCAGTATCAATTCTGTGTCAAAAAATCTCTGGACTAAGTGCACAGTTTTTCCTAAAAAAAATATTTAGACATGAAAATGTGATTTCTAGAGAAAGGATTTGAGATTTATTCACCACTCTTCCAGCCTTGAAACCCCTTCAGAGAATTTTAATGATGGCATCAGTTGGTGTAGGTTTGATTGAGCTTTCAGAAATCTGACCTTCTCCATACTCTGTTTCCTGCCACAGATACAAGGTGCTTAATGCCAGTGCCATCCCAGAGGGACAGTTCATCGACAGCAAGAAGGCTTCTGAGAAGCTCCTTGGGTCAATCGATGTCGACCACACCCAGTACAAATTTGGACACACCAAGGTACAAACAGCCCATTCCCTCCCTCGCTCTGCGCCTGTGCTTTGCTCTACCTGACAGGGATGTGCTGCAACATTCCCTCTCTAAGGTGTTCTTCAAAGCTGGGCTGCTGGGGCTGTTGGAGGAGATGAGGGATGAGAAGCTGGCACAACTCATCACCCGCACACAGGCAATGTGCAGAGGTTACCTGATGAGGGTGGAGTTCAAGAAAATGATGGAGAGGAGGTAGATACTTGACCTGCTGGGGTAATCCTTATCAGATACTAATGGCATGAACAAAAGTGAACATAAACTGCTTCACAAATCTCTTTTATTTCATTCAGCTTACCAATATAAATGAATATCTTGAAAATAGATGAAACACTGTAAAATACCAATTTAGGAAAATAAATACATATTCTTAGCACTTTGGGCTATTTTTTCCTGAATTCAGTAAATGGCTACATTATATCCATGTCCAGAAACATGACACCTAGTCTAAGCTAATTATTTTAGGTCATTGCTATAATCAAAGCAAAGAAACATATATTTCTATCACAAGAGATATCCCTTTGATAACTTTCATGAAAAGGACTGAGTCAGCTTCAAGAGGTGTTCTTTTACATTGGCCATGAAACTGAGCCAAACACCTGGACTCCCAAACTGTCCATACAGGTTGATACTTTACACTAGAAAGTTTCCCGTGGAAACATATATATTATATATAAAACGTTCACTAAATATTATTAATAACAATTTAATAATACATTATAAATATTTTATACATAAAGATATACACAGGACTATAATTATAAAGTATTATATGTAGAACTTCACTTTATACATATTAGTATATACAATTAAATATGTTGTATAGATTTTAAAATATGTACCAAAATGTACTTTGTTATTACCTTTCAGAGAGTCCATCTTCTGCATCCAGTACAATGTTCGTTCATTCATGAACGTCAAACACTGGCCTTGGATGAAGCTGTTCTTCAAGATCAAGCCCTTGCTGAAGAGTGCAGAGTCTGAGAAGGAAATGGCCAACATGAAGGAGGAGTTTGAGAAAACCAAGGAAGAGCTTGCAAAGTCTGAGGCAAAGCGGAAGGAGCTGGAGGAAAAAATGGCTTCTCTAATGCAGGAGAAAAACGATCTTCAGCTCCAAGTGCAAGCTGTGAGTATTGCTCTTGTTTTTGACGTAACATCCTATGTAAATATGTAAATCCCAAATGTCTCAGTAACAGACAAGTTCTCCCAAAATAGTATTTATTTTAAAAAACATACACACATTTTATAAAATAGGAAGGAAAACTGTTAATTTACTATTAACTATTGCAGCTGGTTCCTAACACTTTTATATCAAGAGAGAAATAATCAATTTCCAGTCAGCAAATAACACAGTTTACAGTATGTAATTTTGAATCACACTTGGTAAATTACAGAAGCAATTATCATGTCTTTATAGAACTTTATATATTATTCAATTTTGATATGTTATCACTTGACCAGTGAAGCTAGTCTGGAGGTCCTGCTACCACCTTTTATTTGGAGAATCACAAGCGGATTCAGATGGAATAGAAAGGGCTGACATTGTTGGGTATTTCTCTGGTGTTTATGGTCCCTGCGTTCTGAGGAAAAACAGTAATGAATGTGGACTCCTGCCCTCTTGCCCTGGAAACAGAAAGACAACAACAGTAATGTCCTTAAAACTATATTCACAAGCAAGGATTTGGATTCATCTGATGACATTTTGATGTCTACAGCATAAAAGAACAACTGCACCAGTACCCTCACATTCTCTTCATCTTTAGCAACAAGAAACTCATAATTTTTGAGTATGATACAATTCATCCAAAAATTAAAAATCTTTGGTTGAATGGACTGCAACTTGATATCATGGCAGATACCTAAATCTGCATGAGACAAAAACCAACTAGCTATTTTACTGAGCTTTAAAAATTCTTCTGCTTGGATGGCATCACAGCTCTTTACTAGAGCAAAGAGAAAAAGAATGAGGGGTATGTAGACCATAAAGATTAGTAACGTATCTTAGAATACCTCTAAATGCAGGTGATTAGAAGCCCTGGTCAACAGCTTCCTCCCTTCCTAGCTATTCTTCTTGACCACAAGGGCTAGAAACATGCCTGTGAAACAGTGATCTTATCACAAAATTTTGCCAGAACTAAAAATTTAATTCATGCTCAGAAAATATTTTGGGAAGAGTTCAATGAAATTTTCTCAGAAAAATATTTGAGCGTTTCACATTCATATTTTACATGCCACAACCTAAAAAATCTGCCTACATGGCTTTCATCAGTGGAGTTCTTTGCCAGTTTCCAGGCCACCAAAATACAATAGAGTTATAATGGTGAGAAGATAGAATGGTCATACTTCCATATCTGATTTTCAGCTCTATCTTCAAATTAATGCCGGTGTTATAATATGTTCCTTCATTTTATGGGATGGAGGCAGTCCTAAACAAATAAATACTCTCATAGTCTTGACTTTTACCTAAAAAGTAGACTGTAAATCTGCTTTGACAATATTATGTCCTTGTTTGAAAATCAGTATGAAAAATAAATTATTTGAAAACTGTTTCATTTAAATGAATTCTGCAGGAAGCTGATGGTTTGGCTGATGCTGAGGAAAGGTGTGACCAGCTCATCAAAACCAAAATCCAACTGGAAGCCAAAATTAAGGAGCTGACAGAGAGAGCAGAAGATGAAGAAGAGATTAATGCTGAGCTGACAGCCAAGAAGAGGAAACTGGAGGATGAATGTTCAGAGCTGAAGAAAGACATTGATGACCTTGAGCTAACACTGGCCAAGGTGGAGAAGGAAAAGCATGCCACCGAAAACAAGGTATGAGGCAGAAGATGTCATTGACACTCCAGAAAAGAGCCCTGTGCTATTCCAGGACTTCTGTACCTACTTGCGTTATTTACACTTGCTCCCTTCCTCCTAAAGGTGAAAAACCTCACAGAGGAGATGGCAGCCCTGGATGAGACCATTGCCAAGCTGACAAAAGAGAAGAAAGCCCTC
>JAWWEW010000042.1:9655354-9668041 GCA_035583185.1 Anabacerthia variegaticeps | reverse complement strand
GATGCTGAGCAGAAGCGCAGCGCTGAAGCCGTGAAGGGTGTGCGCAAGTACGAGAGGAGGGTGAAGGAACTCACCTATCAGGTAAGGCTGAAAGCTTCTTTGTGTTGACACATGCTTCTTCCAGGAAGCCAAAATGTAGCCCTTAGGAATTTCTGTCTGTCCTAAGTTACACGCACAAAAAGGAGAACACTGAAAACACTGGAAGAACTTATCTTTCTGGTCATGTTAGTAAGATTCAGCTTATCACTTCTTTCTTACTGGCCACCAATGGACAGTTAGGAATGTTGTTGTCTATTTCATGTCGAGAAGGATGAAAGAGGTGCTTCTCTTGTCTATTTAGTCTGAGGAAGACAGGAAGAATGTTCTCAGGTTACAGGATCTGGTGGACAAACTGCAAATGAAGGTGAAAGCCTACAAGAGACAGGCTGAGGAGGCTGTAAGTATTGCTCTGTGTAGTCAGTCTTTATCCACTTGGATGTGGAATTCTGTGTTGGTGTTTTCCCCTCCATAGCTCTGTTTAAACTCAGGTCAACACTGGGAGTAGGTCTCTGTTTCTTTTCAGTTTCTTTATTGCATATTTCTGCCCATCAGAAAAAAAAATTACCTTCACAAATTGTAATATATGATTTTATCATAGTGAAAAACTGGAAAATTATTTAATGGAAATAACTGTGATTATATATAATAATTCAAAAATTCCAAAGTGGATTAGCACTTTTTTATCTAGAGCTGGGTTCCTGGTAGGTCTTACTAACCATCTAAATATTTAGCATTTAAGCTATTTCCTTGGATTTCTCCTAGAACTATTAGAGAGAATGACATACTAACTCATAGTCTTAGGTGTGTTTTTTCATTACCAAAAGGGGAAATGCCACAGCATGTTAAGGGCAGTATTACAGTGGGACTATCAAACATTTTAAAGCTTATTTTATGTTTCTTCCTATCTCCAGGAGGAGCTGTCCAATGTCAACCTCTCCAAGTTCCGCAAGATCCAGCACGAGCTGGAGGAAGCCGAGGAACGGGCTGACATTGCAGAGTCGCAGGTCAACAAGCTCCGAGTGAAGAGCCGGGAAATCAGCAAAAAGGCAGAAAGTGAAGAGTAAATGACTCCCATGCTGTAAAGTGAGAGAATTGCACAAAATGTGACATTCTGTCACTTCTATTTTGTAATCGCTGCTTAGTCTGTCATCAATCTCTAGATAATTATTGCCTAGATAATAAAAATTATCAAGCTTTTACTATGTAAATAATGAGAAGTTGAGTGTTCTATTTTAATCACTACTCTAAATTCTTACAAGGTTTACATTTTGCCTTATTTATTTAAACATTTATTGAATTAAAAATCTTGTTTCAGGTATTCAGTGTTTCAACCACTGTTGAAGTGGTCTAATCAGACATCCTGATTTGTTCTCACCATGACATTTCCTCTAATACTTCCTTAATGGAGAAAATCATTATTTCTTTGCAATAGAATATAATAATCCCTTATAGCTGTTCCTTTAGGAATACAATAGATATTACCTCAAATGTTCTGTCCAAAGATGAGAATTTATTGCATGTTCCATTAATCCTGTTTAATCTTTGATTAGTGTTTTAAATCTTGTGTCTTCTTTGTGAGAAGTTAAAGTTCTTCAGTCCTTCAAGCCACTTTGGAATACAGTTTAGAGGACATTTAAACCTAAAATGAGATTGACTTTTATCTTTTGTTCATGAAAGTGATGTGTAAACCAACATTCCCAGGGCAACACACCAGCAATCTCATATAATCAGTCATTCCTTGTCTGTATTCTGTTCCCAAAACTCTCCTGAATCTTCTAAGTTGATCAGGCAGCCACTTTCCTCCTGTGCAGTCTTCAAGGTAATCCAGACAACTTTTCCCAGCCTAGCCTCACTCAAAATGTGTGTTTTCACTCTTTATATTTCAGCAAACACCAGAGAAATCCATGGTCACCTGTTAAAAACAAGGAGAAATAGGTTTCACTTACTCTGTTATAACCTAATATGTAGAGGACTTGTCCTTCCGCAGTCCAAAAGAGATTTGAACCACTGAGACCTTCTCTAGATTTTTTCATATTCCACCTGGAAATAAGATAATTGAAGAAGCCAAATCAACTACTCCTATTGAAGATCCACGGGTATGCCTTCGGGAACAAAATCAATTATCTACAATGAAAAATGCCAAAATGGTCTCTGTAGGATAATAGAGCAATTGCTAATCTGGCAAAGGATTTACTGCATTTTATAAACCCATCAGCAGTACTGAATGACTGGCAATTCACTGCTGTGACATGGGCCTGTCCCACTCTTTGTTTCATTAGTTGATGAACCTGATTACTTGCCAGAGTTCACAAGCACCAAGAATATTCAATTATCTTCCTTTTGAGTTGGGCCATACCCTAAAACTTTATTCTACATCTCTTCCTTTCATACTTTAATGTTAGCTGGATAATGGGGCTCTGATGCTATCTGCTCTGTCAGAAGGCACAGAAGCTGAAGAAGTCCAGAGCTGAAGGCTATGATAAACAACACAACTTTTCTCACAGTAGATTTCTGTTTGTAGTTTCTTCAGTTGGCTTTTTCTGAGAGGAGTGATCTAGGCCACAACACATGTGCCATTTGCCACTGAGACACCACTGCCTCAGACCAACCTTACAGCCACTGTGCTTCTCAGTGAACACAGGCTGGACTAAACAGTGTTGCACGTCTCAGAACGGACCATCATTCTAAAGAGTTTCTCCATCATTCACCACTCTCATATTTCCTATAAAAAAAATTAAGTTATTAAGCTTTCTAAGCATGGAATGAATGACTAGTGTTCAGCTGACAGTCACTTCTGATGATGTATTAGTTTATATAACCTGTAGTTGTTTTCCACAGTTCTGATTCTTAGTTTGGCACATGAAAGACAGCATTCAGTGACTGAAAGCTATTCAGTAATTTTTCCCTTCTAGTTTCTATTTCATGAGTATTATTCAAACTAGGACTGAAGATAGAAATACTAAATTCTTCATAGGCTTTCCAAGGTTTTAAGATATATGTGTGAAATACTAGAATCACAGAATGGTTTGGGTTGGAAGGGAACTTAAGGCTCATCTCGTTCCACCACCGCCATGGGCAGGGACATCTTCCACTAGCCCAGTTTTCTCCAAACCCTGTCTAACCTGGCCTTGGACACTTCCAGGGATGGGGCAGCCACAGCTTGTCTGGTCAGCCTGTGCCAGGGCCTCACCACCTGTCCCGGGGGGAGTGGAAGACTTAGACAGAGCTAATTAGGGAAGCCTTCTTTCTGAGCTACAAGGACTCCCTTGCTTTCTAAAATCCTTCTCGGAGTAGAGCCTGGGTGTGGCTGGATCCAATCTCAGCCTCAGAGTTTGTCCACAGTTTAAATTTAAGGGATTATAGAGTTATGATTGAACCACTTTTGTCCTGCAGATTTTAATGATGGCAAATCAGATACATTTATAAAAAAGTAATTATTTATTATAATAAGTGAACAAACAAAAGAACAGGCAAATGAACATACAAAAGACCTTAATCAGAATTACTTACTAGACAGTATAAAAGCAAAAAACTATTAGTATAGTGCACTGTACCAAAGCAATTGTATTAAAGCAATTGTATCAAAGCTGGCAAAAAGAAACAATCATTAATCAGAGGTTGATGCAACTCACCACACAAGGATCATGGGCAGATCTCTGTTTCTCTCAGCCCGTGGGGAGTGACCATGAAGAGATGTCCCTGCTTCACGGGAGAAGCTCCACACACTTCTAGAAAGTCTGTGGAAGAATCTGCCATATGAAAGTTGGACTGGACTATTATGGTTACAAAGTGATTGAGTGCCAGTCACACATCCCCAGGCCAGTCAGCACCTTATCTCTCAAGTCTTGCTTCAAAAAGCAGGATGTGTGTTTGCAGTTTGGTGAACCAGGTTGGTTTCAGCACAATTCAACACTAAAAGCAGCACCACAGCACCAGTAATAGCTCATCACAGACACTTGGATTGTTTGGATTCTCTGACTGGATTTCAGGCCCAAGGCAAGTAAGACTTACCAAGGCAGAATTTCCTGCTACACCGCCCTCAAAGGAAAGAAATTCTTTCTAATATCCAATCTAAACTTTGTTTCAGTGGGAAACCATTCCCCCTTGTCCAAAGTTCCTCTCCAGCTCTCCTGGAGCCCCTTTAGGCACTGGAAGGGGCTCTGAGGTCTTCCTGGAGCCTTCACTTTTCTAGGCTGGACACCCACAGCTCTCCCAGCCTATCTCCAGAGCAAAGGAGCTACACTCCTCTAAGCATCTTTGTGGCCTCCTCCAGAATTGCTCCAGCAGCTCCATGTGCTTCCTGTGCTGGGACCTCAGAGCTGGAGGCAGCTCTGCAGGTGGGGTCTCACTTAAGCTGGGCAGAAGGGAAAAATTTCCCTCTCCCCTGCAGTTCATGCTGTGAGATCAGCCCAGCACAAGCTTGGTTTCAGGGCTCCCAGTGCACCTATAGGTCCAGCCTCTCACCTACCAGCACCACCAGGTCCTTCTCCTCAGGGCTGCTCTTGATTCATTCCCTACCCAGCCTGTACATGTGCCCAGGATTACATACTAAAGTGTTTACTGAAGACAATTGCATATATATGTGTGTGTATGTGTGTGTGTGTGTGTGTGTGTGTCTATAGATACATACACATACATATATACATACATTTATATATATGCATACATACACATACATATATACATACATTTATATATATGCATATGTACACATACACACGCTCAAAATTCCCAAAGCCATTTTTCTGAGCAGCAACCCAGTAACATGAAAATATATGTTACTGTTTCATCACTGATATATAATCAAGGTCAAAAGTAGTCACTTTTCTCAGCATTCCATTTCAAGGCTTTGACAAGGACTTTACAGCTGTACATGACAGCTTGCCCTGACAGAGTCCTAACATGTTCCCAGAGTCACATGTTAGACACCTGAGAAAGGACTTGATTACCACCTCTGAAAAAAATTGAATTCCTTTTGGGGGAAAAAAAAAAAAAAGATGACAAATGAGCCTGCAGGTTTTGTACCACACAGATAGTCCTGGTTTAATGTTTGTCATGGAAAGAAAAGCAGTAGGAAGCCTCTTTGCTCAGAAACCCTCTTATCTGTCATGTCAGGCTTTTGGGGGTCTCACTTTTCATGATGTTTTGTTCCTGCCTGAGTCAAGCAGATAATCTTTTTCTTTTTCTCGTAGGGAGTGTGTGGACTTCTAACCAGAGTGTAGTCCAAACTGTTTCTGTCCACAGATCCAAACCTTGTAGACAATAGCTGCCTTCTTTGACACAAGTTTTGTGTGCATGCCAGTGTAAAGACAGGACTTTGCTTTTACAAAGGTTCTTTCCTATGTACTTTACGGTGTGGGCACAGGATGGTGTCTTGGATTAAAAATATTGACTGCAAAGGCCCTCCAGACTTGGGATCAGTATCAGTTCATAACAGAAATCAAGGTTGATGGGTCCATTTTGTCAACCCAACAGGGCAGCGCAGCCCTGAGGGGTAGTTGTAATCCCCCTGGCAGCAGCAGGTAACATCATTCCTGTGGAACAAACAAGACCTCATCACCTGTGGACATCAGCTGGAATGGTCGCAGGGCTGCACAGCGCTGGAGCAACCTCCTTTGGCTATGGAGTACCCTCCTTTGGCTATGGAGTGCTGCAGGTCACATGTACACTTAAGATGTATCTGTGACTGACTGTGAGTAGTCACACCCTGCAGAAGAGGCTGGGCAGCAGCTTCTCCCTCTAGTTGTCAGGCTGCCACACCTTGCTGACACTGCGCAAAAACTGATGAGCTTTGCCAACCAGAGCAGTTGCAACAGATCTGGTCTCTTTAGGTTCTGCGCAATATTGGGCTATTCAAGGGACACCACTGGCACCAGAAAAAAAATGAAAGCTGTCACTTAGCCTATCTGGCACCACAACATTCACAAATGGCACAACAACATGTTTATGAGACTTCGGACGTTAACACCAGTAAAAACATCGAGTTTGACACTTTTTGCTTCCCCTCCAAATGCATCTCTCAATTACCCCAACCCTCTCTGTCCCAAATCCATGTGATCACACTGTAGTTGTGTTTTATCACCCCTGCCATCACCCTTTTTTCCATGCTCGCTTATACTCTGTTCACAGATCAGTGCTAGCACACCTCCAACCCCGCCCCAGCCTGGCTGTGCCCCGGTGCATCATGGGCAGTCTGACAGGGGCTACTGGCCGAGATCCCCCCAAGAGAAAATTGCAGTCCTGTCCTGTGCCTGGGACAAGGCACTACCTCGCTGCAGGTAGATCTCTGGTCTGGGCAAACATTTCCAACAACGAACATTAAACAGCTAAAACCATTGTCCCACAACCATCACGCCTCAGCTAAGTCTGGAGGAAAGCAAAAGCAGTGAGTGGAAAAGGCTCAGTCCTACACATGTTATTATGGAAAGACAAAAATAAGGCTTCAATTTGCTTCAGCCATGACATTTTCTTTGCCTGGCTGACTTCTGCTGAACCTCTGAAGGCAGGAGGCTGAACCTAGGGGTCATCCTCACTGGTATGGGCTGCAGAGACTGGGACTGACTGAGGAGCTGATTCCACCTCTGGAATAGCTTACAACATAGCATCACAGAATCATTTAAGTTAGCGAAGACATCTAAGATCATTGAGTCCAACCATTAACTTAACACTGCCAGGTCCACCACTAAATCCTGTACCAAAGTGGCTCACCAACATTTTTTTTTTGGACACTTCTGGGATGGTGACTCCACCACTTTGCTGGATAGTCCATTCCAATGCCTGACCACCCTTTCAGTGAAGAAATATTCCCAAATACACAATCTGAACCTCACCTTGTGTAGCTTGAGGCTGTTTCCTGTTGCTACTTATTCCCTGGAAGCAGAACCTGACCCCCACCTGGCTCCACCTTCCTGTCAGGGAGTTGTAGAGAGTAAGGTCCCCTCTGAGCCTCCTTTTCTCCAGGCAGAGCCCCTCCAGCTCACTCAGGTGGTCCTTATCAGACTTGTGCTCCAGACCCTTCCTCAGCAACTTCTTACAGCAGGACAGTCAGAGGAACAAATCTCAAAACATCATGAAAGATCTGTGTATGCCTCCTAAGGTCTCTCCTCCTATCGCAAATGCCACGTTGTCTCCCAGATGAAGCCCAGTGAGCCTGGAGGCAACATCTGGGTGACTGGTGTTGGCTATGTGATAACAACTCATAAAGTAGCACAGAGACCTGTGGCAAGACAAGGACCCTAAATAGCACCCTGTCCAGCTACACCCAAGCCCAGCACAGGGGCACATCAGTCCATCAAAGCACTCCACCTCTAGTCCAGGGGAGCATCGGGTGCAGTGGGAACTCCCGAGGAACAGCCATCTTGGCCAGGTCCCCAGGGCTGTTCTGATGCAACACGAGGCCCAGGATGCAGGCATGAAACTCACTACCATGAGCCACAGGGAGCAGCTCTCCTTTCTGACTGAGGAGGGCTGCTGTCAGGGGGTGCAGAAGAAGAGCCAATGGGAGCACACAGAGTGAGTGATGGGATGTTTTAGCGAGAAACCAAAGGTTTGAAGAGGAGAAGGTTAGGTGATCTGGGCAGGAATGAACATATGAAACTGGATGGGTAAGGAGATAAAAATGACTGATCATGGGTAAGTAGTGGCTGGTCAGTATGCCTGTGTGACCATGCCCTGTGGCTGATCATTGCAGTCTGTCCTGAACATATTTAAGTATGTATATAAGTTGTTTTTTTTATATAGATGTATTTATGTATGTAAATGCTTACAGGGCACATACCCTTGCTCTGTATGTATTGGTGCTACAGGGAACATGGACCAGGGGGCACATATATGGAGGCATGAGGCTCCTGAAGCTTAACCTCTCCCAGACTGTTGGGTCCAGCATGACGTCTTTTCCTTTAGCATCTGACACAGCCAGCAAGAGACAGCTGGGCTCTGGTGTTCCCAAAATAGCAGATTCAACATTCCAAATATGAGGAGGGAATGGATCCTTTTTCAAATGCGTTCTATCTGTCAGAATTATTTGCCAAAGCTTTGGAACATTGTGAGGGAAACTCCTGGATTAACCGGGGTGATGGACTGAAAAATACATACACAATATTGTGTACGTGAAGATTTGTGTGGAAATCGGCTTCGTGGTGTGAGTTGGTTGCTTTCGAAAAATGATTGTGCCACCACAGACCAAGTCCTAAGTACCTTGACTACAAAGAAGGTAGAGGTCAGAGAGCTGAGGCCAGGTTCTCTTCAAACCATGTATTGGAATCTGAGTTACAGAGGTACTAACATTTGTCAATGAGTGTCTTCAACTTTCAGAGGAGTTTCTAATTTTACGAAGTTAATAAATAGGGTAATAGGGCTCCAGTTCACATAGGAACATGACAGGAGGGATGAAAGTTGCAAATGTCATCATTACCTTCCTTATAAAGGATTTTGTGGTTTTTGTCCTTTTCCTACCTCCTTTGTCTCTACAACCTGCCTTTTTAATTTTTTCTTTACAGTGAAACTTGTAGCTGTAAGTACAGCACACATGGGGATGGTGTGTGTATGAACACTGTCGACAAAGCTTAGAGCTGTGCAATTGACCCATGGGGTGTACACACATGCTCTGGGAATATATCTGCAGGACCTGAGGGCATGGAGCTGCAGCAATTGTCTCACTCTCAGGCTGAAAGTTATATTTTTTGTGAGTGTGTTATATTTTCCTCCAAAATCCTGAGGTTGCTGCAGTGCGGTTACAAGAGTATCCAAGAGTTCCTTCAAATTACTTCAGCTGGGAAGACCCGGAAGGGAGATAAAAACAGTTGGTGCATGGTCTTCCCAGTTAAATGTGGAACAATAGGACATTATGGAGTTTTCTGTTTGTTTTGAAAGCTAGAAAAGTATTGCAAATTTCACAAATACCACTCTTTCCAATACTCGTCCTCCCAGATATTTTTGTAGCAAGGAGAGAAGCAGTCCCAGAGGAACCTGGCTTCAGCTTGGCTCCACAGAGATGCCTTGGAGAGCAGCTTTGGACTGAGTGACTGTCCAGGTAGTGCTGAGTGGCCATGAGAGGAGCAGGGCCCTGGTCTCAGCCCTGTGACCTGAGCAGCTGTGCACCGTCTGTTGTCAGACTGCAGGGAAAGGTGAGAGAGGTGTGGGCGATGGGAGAGCAATAGGGAGAAGCAACCCTGCTGTGTGAGAAGGTCACTTTTCCACACTCCCTTTACTACCTACTTTGAAAGAGCTCAAGCAAAAGCAAAATGTTGATGTCCCAGATATAGAATACATTTTACAAAAAAACAGAGGAGTCCCCAGCACCAGGCATTTAGGGTAATCCTTACTCAGCACACAATGATACCTGTTTCATAATTTGCAGGTTCTACAGAGAAGGACAACAGGGGTATACAGGACATTACTCGGGAGGGCTGTGAGGTTAATTAAGGAGAGTGAGGACGCCAGGCCCACTGAGGGCAGTATAAGAGGGCTGTGCTGGGCCCTAATGTAATATATGTATAAATAGAGCTGCTGGACTGAGCTTCTCCCCAAGCTGCTCATAGGATTTGCTTCAGATCAAGCCACTTTGAACACTCAGAGACCATTCCCAGGGACACTGTCAGCAGCAGGATTATCAGCCTGTCCTCATCCAGGATCACTTCTCGAAACTATCTTACATAACAAAACAGACACAAACTTAGCGTCTAAAAGAAAGGTGATATACCTTCTCACATGGTTTACAGATATTCATTAAGGCAGTACAAGCTGGTTTCCTCACCTACACACATATTTGGATTCTCCACTAGGTTTTTAGAAAACAACTCCCCTTTACAATTGCTATTTTTCTCAATTTGTTATATTTATCACTGTGTTCTCAAGTTCTACTCATTATTCACTTCTACCCTTTTCCCAGTACTGGCACCAGGTTAGTCGTATCACAGTTCCCTAAAACACTTTTCAAAAATTAGCTTTCTACTAGACAACTTCCAGGTCTTCAAAAGGAAGGCAGCTTTAGTAAAAGCTCACACACCACAGCCAATAGTTCAGATGTTACATTACCATGCTTTTTTTGAAAGCTTGTGTAAACACCCTCTGGTCTTGGCCACTTGTAACTATTCATGTTGTCTGTTTGGCAACAGGCAGAATGTACCATCTTCATCATTCAATCAGTTGAAAAATTCTGGCATGAAAGTCAAGCCATTTTTATCTCAACACTGGGGCTTGTTGTTGTCGTTGTGGTGTGGGGTTTTTTTTTCTGCTTGCTACTACATAAGATTCCAAATATGAAATATAATTTGCTTTTGTACAAAGAGAGAGTCCAGGTATGAGACCAGCTGTAAGTGGGAGCAAACAATCTGTATTATTTCGCTTGCTACTGCCTCTGCTTCTGCTTTTGCAGCCAGAATCATCTGGAATAAAAAATAAAGTGTTTTCTTGACTTCACTGCGGCAATATATAAATGATGGCCTCATAATGAATTGTTTTCTAGTTTGGTTGTCTCAGAAAGGGCATAAGGAAGTATATCTGCCATTTAAGGTGAAAGAATCCCACAGTTCACAGGATAATAAATTTCTTGTCAGCAAATTGCACAGGATATGGATTGCTGCCAACTTTGCAACTGCTGAAACAACCTGAAGATATGATCATATCCCTGCTTTATGCTGGAGGAAAAAAAGAACAATAAATTTAGAATAGAGATCTCCTTTCCCCCCCAGACAGTCTGTATCATTGACCATTTTGCAGTGTAGCTAAAAGACATCTTCAATGCCTGTGGTCCAGTATTACAAGAGAAGCTTTCCTAGGCTGCAAGTAGGTGACAGCTGTGAAAAAACTTGCAAATATATTTTTAGAAAGGAATCCCTCAAAGATTATCATTAGTTCTGTTTGGCCCTGGTGCAGTGTCAAACTCAAGTTCAGTAATGCAGAAAATCAGCATGCAATACTAGCCAGTTTTGACAAGTTTGAATTATCTTTCTGTTCCCTTTATATAAATTATCTTTGTGCTTTCATTAGAAAAGAGTATTATTTAAAGTCAGCCTCAAAAGATGAATTTTTAATACATATGTTCAAAGGTCAATACATTTGTTTCTATTAAATGCAGGAACCCTTGCTGACATAAAAAAATGTGTTCGAATATACATCTCCCATGTATATGCAGGTCTTCTGGCAACAGTGATCATTTGAGCCTAAAAATCACACTGTCTAACCTGAGAAAAGCTATGGAGGAATTCTTGCTCTTTTGTCCATGGAATAGGAGACTGAACACCAAAAACACTTTCAATAAAACAGGACATTATCCAATTCAACTGTGGAATTACCATGGCAATAAATCACAGTGAATCTTGTCACAGTTTTGCATCTTGTGAATGGTCTCTTTTCCTCCTTTTCTCCAGAACCAGTTCGATACAACTTTGCAAATGCATAATTTAAAGCACACAGAATGGGCTTTATCCCATCATGAACCCTAATAATGTGCATGATAGACTATCTTTGTGACTTTCAGAGACCAGCATGAACAGTGAAGGATACAGTCCAAACTTACAGACTTACTAATGCAGATTAAGGATCTTAAAGGTCAGGCAACTATGCATCACAGAGGATGTAAAAGACGACTCCTACATGAAGGCTAATTCTAAAGTTACATTTTTAGAAGTCTTTACATTGATGGTAGACAAGAAGATAGTTGCCCCTCTTCCCCTTCCAGTGTTCCCTGTGTACTGCAATAAGAGCAACACAATGTTAAGATGGAGTGATAAAAGATATGAAAGGTAATGGTATCAGGAACAAATACATATCTGCCTAAAGGCACAGGGAAAGGGGGGTGGATATGAAACATGAGAATAGGAACAGTAGTTTAGACCAAAATGTCCATCTGTCCCCAAAGTGTCAGACATTTGCAGACACAGCAGGTTATCAGTCAGTGGTTTGGGGACTTGGTATGGCAAGCTGGCTTCCCTGGCCACCTGTACTGGGAAAATCATATCTTCATGAGTATCCAATGGAAAAGATCCTGGGTAACTGTCATGGGATCAAAGCTATTTAGTCCCATGAACAGCTGTGGTGTGTACCCTGCACTAACTGCAAAGAACTGAGGACTACCACCAGACTCACAAGATAGAGAAAACAAACACTCTTCTATCAAAAAGAGCAAAGAATTCCTAAGATAATCAAGTGCACAAATCTGTGAGGTTGTGCTTGGCATACTACCTAACCTTTCAGCTCCCGAAACAGGCTGACATTTATGTACCGTATATTGTCTGACAAAGCCAGAATTATGAGAATTTCTGAAGATGTTTGTGATGTGCCAACCTTTGCAAATAGCAGAATTTACAGAATTTCATGGAGAGAAGAATTTACAGAAACCCTGCAGATGAATCAGCTAGTACAACACACGTTTAGAGACTGCCACAATAAATGTTGCCCTTTCCTAGACAGATAAATTTCTGTAAAAAATTCCATACTTATGCTTTTGATAAATTCCCATCTACATGCCTGTTCAACAAGGGAAAGTGCCAGATTCTGCAACTGAGGCAATACCAGATGGATGGACAGACTGGCAATGAGATACTGTAAAACAGTGCCAGGAAAGAGCCCTGGGGGTCCTGGTCAGTGGCCAGTTGGCCACGAGTCAGCAGTGCCTGGAGCCAGGAGGGACATCCCTATCCTGGGGGG
>JAWWEW010000042.1:9624666-9655254 GCA_035583185.1 Anabacerthia variegaticeps | reverse complement strand
GCTGGAGAAGAGGAGACTGAGGGGAGAGCTCATTGCAGGGACAACTCCCTGGGGAGGGGCAGAGGAGGGGCAGGCACGGATCTCTGCTCTGTGGGGACCAGGGACAGCACTCAGGGAATGGCTGGAGTTGGGGCAGGGCAGGCTTAGGGTGGATCTCAGGAAAAGGTTCTTCCACTGGAGGGTGGTCGGGCACTGAACAGGCTCCCCAGGGTAGTGGGCACAGCACCAAGGCTGCCAGAGCTCCAGGAGTGTTTGGATGATGCTGTGGGGCACAGGGGGTGACTCTTGGGGATGGGCCTGTGCAGGGCCAGGAGCTGGACTTGATGACCCTTGTGGATCCCTTCCAACTCAGTATATTCTCTGATTCTGCGAGATATAGATATATATATAGATATTTATATGAAGTAGGTAGTCTGAATAGCAACATATTAATCAAGATAGACAATAGACCAGCCACATCAATATCTTATCTATATCTGCTTACCACTACCTCTAGAACTTACGTGTGTTTACCTGAACTGACTTAAAATGTGCTTTCCACAAATCTTCCTGATACATAATGTTTTCTGAGTCTTCACATTCAACAAGTTTGGTTGATTGTTTTTTCATCTTAAATAAACTTTGCAGGTTAAGT
Organism: Anabacerthia variegaticeps; assembly: GCA_035583185.1. Classification (NCBI taxonomy): domain Eukaryota; kingdom Metazoa; phylum Chordata; class Aves; order Passeriformes; family Furnariidae; genus Anabacerthia; species Anabacerthia variegaticeps. The sequence goes on along the minus strand of JAWWEW010000042.1, from coordinate 9,654,620 downwards.
TTGTCTAACTAAAAGTGAAAACTTTTGCTAGACCACAAGAGAAGTCCTTTATATTTTGTTTCCCCAAAGGAAACATTATTTCCCGACTCATAAAATGGCTCCTCAGTGTCTTACTGGGATGCCCCAAAAAGTTAGCATGCTCAAGAGCACACATACAGCCTTTCCCTGTCTTTGGACTTGTTCTTACAATATAATGGGCATTGGATGATTACCAAGAGGGAAAACTTCTGGAGCAACATGAATGCCCACTTAAATCCAGGAACTTGTGAGCCATCTGAAAAGATAACTACATGCTCTAGAAAACAAAAAGAAGCAGCAAATGTGGATCTGTCTTATCTAGAAAATAATTTTCCCCCTGAGTTTGTTCATTGCTCTGTAATATACTGTGTAAGGAGAGCACTCCACAATATGACTTCCTACATTCTCTTAGCATCACCAGATTAGAGTTTCTGTAGGACATGGATGAGTGTAATCCTGAGTCAAAAGAGATACTGAGAAATGCTGGAAAACTCTGCTTACACTGTGCAAACCAGTCATAGAGTCCATCACAAGGATTGTCCCAAGAACCACAAGGCTGCCAGTTTCTGGGGCCTCGGTGTAGTGTACACCTCATGCTATTCTGTCACCAAACGGGGCAGAACGACTTTCCTGCCACAGTAGCCTACAGTGCCTCCACATCCCAACTCACTGTCCTGTGGCCATTTTGGACAAATGTCTTTCTATTGGTTTGTTCTGTTTACTTGCAGGATTCTTCTGGTTTCCCTGCTCTGGTTTTCATGGAAGACTGTACCTAAGACAAGAACAGAGAAGATACAATGTGCCCTGAAGTTGTTAGACCTGTCCCCTCTATTCTAGTTTAGTGGAAGCAGTGATATTTTATTTTCTGTATTACAGAAGCATAATAGTGTGCAGAGGTATAGGACTGCTTTACACGTATTTGGGGTTTTCTGAGGGAGACAATGCCAGACATCATTACCTGTGAAGAACAAGGAAGGAATTTTTGTGAAAACAATAAAAAGATGTTCTTTTTAAAGGTTCTTTGTACCTGCTGGCATCAATCACAGCTCTGGGACTGCCACCACCTGTAACAGTGGGCTGTTTGACAATCTGTGGTTTGATAGGATCCCTGAAATTTATCTGCACCACCTCCAATCCCTTGTTTCTCGTGACCCTAGGTCCTCTCCCAAAAACTTGTGAATTCCCAGACATGGTGGAAGATTATCCTTATCAATTCTGCTTCATTCCTCCATTCTCTTGGGAAAGCCATTCTCACTGACCCTTGCAGTCACATGCCTTGTGTAGGTGCCATCCATTATGCCTTCTGGTACAATTCTTTTCACCTGCTTTTTCACCTTCATCTTCTTTCACTGTCATCCTGCTTTCATTTGCCATTGCACAGTTCTTACATAAAAGAGACATTGAATAAATCTATGGCACTCAGGATTTTTCAGATAGTATAGATGTATTACCTTCTCCTCTGAATCTTTTTCAAACTGGAAAATCCAAGTCTACTTAGTCATTTCTCAGGTGGAGCTTATTCCATACCAGTAATTTCTTTCTGCATGCCTCTTCCAAAGTAACTTGTTTCACAACCTGACAAGCAGACACCGTATTGAAGAAGCATAACTGATAATAATTTTCAATAATTCTTGAGGTATTGGAAAAACTCCAGAGGGCAGCTAGCAATTTCAAATTCTATAAATAATAAACATATAAACTTATAACAATATTGTAAATAATAGACTAATCATATTGATATTGATTTTAGGCAAACACTGGAATACTTGATATGCCAAACTAAATCCAGTAATTTGTGCTGTCTTTAAGGTAGCTTAAACGGTGGTGATATTTATGAGTTTATATACTTTCTTGTTAAAAGCAATAATAATAATAATAGCACAAAGATCTACTACTGATTTTCATTTGTATGTGTTTTGGTAAGCTAGAACACCGAAAGACCAGAGCAGTACATACTACAGAGATTAAAATTTGCTGAATTGAGAGGTGATGAAATTATTCTGAATGTGTAGGGTCATCAGTGGGTGGGTGTGCCTTTGGAAAGGAATGGTTCTTCACTACATATTGTTTTACTGTTTTTTACCCAGGTCAAAATGCAAAACTACTTTAATTACAAAGGAATTAGATGAGTCAAAAGATCAGATAGCCTCTGACAAAGAGTAACCATGGTTCCAGTATACTTATGCTTAAGCTAAAGATGCACATTATTAAAATGCAAATGTAAGTGCATATAGCAAATAATGAAGAACAGAGTCTGTAATACAGATTCAGGGTACCAAAACCAGGTCTTGAAACTGTTAAAATGTAAAAAATGTCTGCAATCTTGATGGTGCAACCAGCACAGCTAATTTGGATGTTTGATACACAGTAAAATACAATAATAAAACTATCTCCACATCTGAGTGATGTCATTGTCATTTCAGACAGTGTCTGTGCTCACACTTCAGGTCAGACTGTGAGAGACTGAAAATTACTCTGATTAAAAAAAAAAAAAAGGCATGCGAAAACATACTGGAAAAATCTCAAAAAGCAAGAGAAAGAGCCTAAATAGGATGCATCTCAACACTGCAGAAATCCACTTTCTATAGCAAAATCCAATACAGATGCCTTTGCTTCTTGCACAGTGTAGTTAAATCATAGGCATCATGAACATAATCCAAAACAAACAGCCAACAAGAACTGTGTAAATGCACCAAGAACATTCCCCAGACTCAGCCAACAAGAAGAGATTACAACAATGCGTCTGACAACTCATCTCTTTCCAGAGAGGGACCAGGGTCATTCCAGAAAGAAGCAGATTGCATGGCCTCTAAATAATTTTCTGAAAAATGTTTCTTCCGTCTTTAAAATAAAGAAAAGATAAGGTAATGATGACAAATCTACTTTCCAAGACAATTTCCTGTATAAAATAATCTAATGGTAAGAGTATTTTCCCAAACTGTGAAAGACCTGAAATCAACTCTTACTGTCACTTGAGGAATGCAGAACCCAAGAGTTTGTTCTGGTAGCCATAGAGCTGTCGTCCTGTGCATGGGCCCAGGTGGCAACAGATGAACATTCGCACCATTCCTGCTGAAATACTAATCTCCTAGAAGGCAAAAAAAAAAAAAAAAAAAAAGTCTTCAGGAGTGCTTAGGACACAGGATGACTTTTCACCCTACTGTTCAGTTCTACATCTTAAACCTTATTCAAAGGTCTCTTTGTATATTTTATAGCAAGCAGCTGCTGATTAATTATCATAAATGGACACAAATCCTTAGTGGTGATCCTACAGAACCATGTTTATCTCTGGCTTTCTCATATTTATTCTAACTCAGAACACTATTTTTTTCTTCATATCAAAGCAGCTCCAAGAGAAAGGAAGGAGAGATTCACTCTTTGTTTCCTCAGAGTAACTATCTTTTAATTAAAGCTGCTGACTAAATTAATAATAATAAACATGAAATTATGCCCATGAGAAAAAACTAATCCTACACAGATTTTGCACGCAGAAATGGGGTCTAAGTTGACCATCATTACTCAGAAGAAATCACACAGACAAAACAGCTACTCCTCTCAAAATATTAAGGCAAACAGTGCTTATCTGGGGAGATTCCTCCATTCCTGAAAGTGGAATGTCCTCCTCTACACTCATAACTTGTCAGGCAGCACATCCTAACTCAAAAGCCATCACCATGTCCAACTTCTGCATTTTTGTGAATGAGGTCTCCACCTGCGCACTCCTAACCCAGGAAGCTGCTACATAGCAGAGCTCCAGTAAAGGATTCTCAAAAACATCTCCACAGGTCGTCCCAAAACCATTGCATTTCTGTGATGGAGAATGCTAAGTGACATTAGAACACGCAGCCATCTCCTCCAGCCACTCCAGCCCAGTAAGCCTGCCTGGCCACTGGTGTCCATGGACCCAGTGATTCTGTCCAGGCTGAGCGACACAGCTGTCACTTTGGTGGGTTCAAGTGGTAGCAAAGCTGAGCATGTGCCCCAGAGACACACACACACAAAGAGACACACACACACACAGGACACTGACACAAGTGGCCACAGAGACTGACACAGATAGATGCTGCCAACAGCGGTCACACAGCATGCCATCAAGAGTACCCACATGGCACAGGCAAAGGCATATCCCTTCCTTCTCCTTAGGGACTGGCAGAGATAGGAGTCACCAGTGCAGTTACAGAGACCCACTCACCAGGTTCCATAACACATGCACATTTGTAGCTCCTCTGGGTCCAGCACAGCAACTCTGTCCCAGCTCAGAACCCAGCCCTCTAACCAACTTCCCCATTACCTATTTGGCTGCTGGTCCAGCTTGATGCTCACACCTACGTTCATCCAACAGGCACCTCACATTCACAGGTCCCACGGACACATCAGCACAGCCTGATGCTCCAGCTTGGGCCCAAGGCTCTCCTGCTGACCAGCTGGTCCAGCTTAAGGTTTATGGTGAGCACACACATACACACTAGGACTCAGGAAGAAGAGATGCTCACCTACCATTACCAGCAGCCAGCAACAGGCCCTTGGGCTGTTAGTTCTGTCCCACTACAGCCACCCACACTAAACCCCTCATTCAACTCAGTGTTCCCCAGCAAACCGGCTTTAGGAACACACCCCATTCCCACACAACTGCATGGAGGCTCAAGACCCCAACTTGCTCAGATAGCTGATACTGAGACCTCGATGGCTCCAGTAGCTGACTCCACATGCCAGGGATATCCCCAGCCCAATTCCAGCAGATAGCAGACAGAGTTTTTACTCACACATACACTGAAGCCTCACCAGTAGCTGTCACTTAGTCAATGCATGCACATGCAGGACAGAGAGGGAGATCACACAAGGAAATAGTTAAGAAAAGATTTATTGACATGTAAGAAGAAAGGGTAGACTATGGTGATCAGGTGCAGTGCTCAGAAAAGCACACTGACTGGCTCCTGTTTACACCCTTCCTGTTTACTCCCCTCCTCCTTCCTTCCTGCTCGCCCCTTGTCCTGCACATCCCCTCATGGCTCTGTACAGCTTTGTCAAGCCCTGCAGCCACCTCAACCCTGCCTGGGATCTCCCCTCGTTCCCAGTTTTATCAGTGGTGAAGTGCAGTTGATCTTTCTGGAAGTGGCATCTGTAGTTTCCTAATAGCCCATTAGTGTTACTGAGGAAGTTTTTTTCTTCTTGTTGTCTCCATGTGTGTTTTGCCAGACCTATTTTTACCCTTTTACCTTAGTTTCCCAACAGACATAGTCCCTGATCTGATAAGGCTGAGGCAATAAAGATTTTTACACTCTCACATGCCTTCATCAAGCAATGTGACTGACCAGTTTTGGTTCACATCACCTCCTCCCTTATCACGGTTAGGCAGGTTTATGTTCCAGTATGTTCTCAGTGATGGCTTCCTCCCTTTCTTATTGTCCCTTGTGGTGTCAAAAACCAGTCCTTATCCAGATACTCTTAAAGGATCAGACATTCTCCTTCCACATCCCCTTACAGAGCAAATTACAGTTATTGTGGTTTGACATCCAGCCTGCTCCATGACATCCTCTGCAGGATAATGGAGCACAGAAGTCAGGCTCCTTCCTGAAGGCTGAGACCCTGAGCATGTCTGCAGGCCTCAGATATTGCAAACCTACAGGCCAGGACTGCAAGTCTGTCCTGTGGTCCATAAGCAGTTGTCTCACTCTGTCCCAGCTTCAAGGCTGGCTTGCCAGTGCCCCACACAGTGGTATAAAAAATTCAATGAGACAAAAATTTTGCCTCACTAAATCTTTCTCCATCTCTGTCAGTGTAGATAGAGAGGATATTATGGGATCTGTTAAAATTATATCTGTAAAAAAAATAATTGTGCACTATTAGAAAAACCCCATCCTGCTGGCTAAAGCGAACTTTGGCAGTGTGGAGCCAAGTGCTGCCTTATTTGGCATTATCAGAGCTGTCTCTTGGTTCCTCCACCCTGGCACAGAGCAATGTGAAAAGAACAGGTCATGCAGCTGACTCAATACAACCTAAAACCAATCCTGTCTCTGAGTAATTAGCAGAGAGATCAGAGCTTCAACAAGTTTACAACTAAAGAGTAAATTATTATTGACCAAAAATAGAGTGCTCTATTGCTGCGTGGGCAGGAGGTTACATATAAAGAGCCACAGCTGAAGGCAACTTTATCATTTGTTACCTCAGCATCTCAGGGTAAGTCCCATCCGCTTGCCTCATACTCTCACCGTGACATCTCCACAGCTCCACAAAGCAATGGAATCTGTAGGAGGATTTTCATCTCATTCCCCACCTCTAACATTCCAGGGCATGTTTTACATGCCATGTCAAGCTTATACAACCCAAACCACTCCAGTGTGGTGGCACAAGCAGAAGCAGAAGAGCCATAGCATGCCTTGGAAGGGCCTTCAAGACAAACTCTGCTACCTCCAAGGCACAGGAAAACTAACCTTGAAGGCAGATGAAATTGACTGGGATTATATATGTAAAGTAGCTATCTTTTCCTGGACATTAGATTTGTTTTCAGTATCTCACAGTAATATGGGGAGGAACACAAGATTTTCTGTGGGATTTTGCTCTAGATCAGAAGTTGTTAGGTTCTGTATGCAGTTCAGCTGTCTGGAGAGACCACAGAGGGTGTAGAAATGTTTGATACAGCATATGCTCAAGACAACAGACTGGTTTTGGTGTAACTCTCTCTGTCCTTTCTTTAACTATTCCACACAGGTACTGAAAGCAGATTTCCTCGTGGAGTCTCTGAAGGTAAGGGTCTAACAAATAACACTTACCTTTGCTAATTGATCCTGAGCAATGAGTGAAGCTCACCCAGAAAATGGCAAGGGCAGGTGCAAATAACAGTGACATAGAACAAAGGTCACTGAAAAGGTTATATGCTGTTTTAATCAACATGAGCGTATTCACAGTTCTTGGTAGGAATATTGCATTTATTGGGAAAGAAAAGTTACAGACATTCAAGCTTAGCCAAGAGGGCAGAGAGACAGAGACCGCAATGTCTTTTTTGGGTGTAACCTTGCATTTACAGATGATCAAAATTCATCCCCTGCCATCTACAGAACAACTGGAAGCCTGAAACGGAGGTTGTATTCAAAGAGGAGGCTCAAAGTACAATTCAAGTGTTAGTTTCCTCTAGGGTAAGGTCTAGAACATTATTTACTGGTTTGGGCTTTTCACTCAGGCAGCAAAACCACAACAAAGTTCAGGACAATCTTGTCTTCCACCTGATGCCTTCCTAAAACCAAAAAGTGTTCACTGAAATTGTAGATGAAAGGGATGGAAGTATACATTATTCTCCCAGAGAATGCCACTTTCTCTGTTCAGGAAAAAGATCTCAATTTTACACTGTTTACTGTCAAAGGCATTCAGTAGTTTAGCAGACTGTGCCTCTTGAGGAATTTTCTGATAACATATTGGAATTGTCTGATAATCTGCTTCACTTTTTCACAGACATTGTGAAATGACTTCTCTCTTTCTTTTATGTTGCTTCCCTTGAGCTCCTCAGAGTCAGAATCACATAGGCAAAAACTCTGTATGGGCAGAATAATACTTCCAAAGTAAGTTAGAGGTTCTGGGTTTTGTGCTTTGAAATTCCTGGGTGCTAAAAGCTCTTGCAAGAGATGTTCCGCAAAGTCATTGCGCGGTGTAGATTCCCATCCCATAGCAGACAGCTTTTGCTGAGAGAGATCGGCACTCTACAATGTGTCCAAAAGTAGCACTACAAATGCCTTTATACTCTTTTCATCATTTTTATTGCACATAAAACCACTCCATGCTGACAGTTGCAGTACTGTAATCCCTTGGGTGTACACATTAGAGTTGTTCAATTCTGTCCCTTTTCTTCTTAAGTCCCACAGTATGTCAGCACATGAAGTAGCAGAAGTTTGGAATTTTTTTGTTATTTTTTTTTCTAGCCTGTATATTAGCCTGCCTGGAGAAGAACATTCTGTTTATGCCAGTTCCTGCCTATGTTATTTCTGCTTGTGCTATTTCCAGTTGCTCTTGTATTATCCATGACAGTTCTGAATGTAGCAAACAATAGCATTTATTCATGTTGCAGAATTTTTACTAGATATTTTTTAAAATGTAAAATAAAACTGAACATAAAGAAGTTTTTGAAATATTTCTACTAAACAAATCCATGACAATGTCTGGTACACATTAATTATCTTTTAGTGATTCATAACCAATATTAGTCTATATAATATGTTAAAGCTAACAGGTACTTTGTAATTGAAATTCTTTGAAATATTATATGACATATTTAATTATCTAGATACTATGTTTTTTTAACTACTATTATGTTATTAATTGTTATCTGCAATATATGGTATTCCTTTATTGTCTGATTTTGCAACATATCTGAAAAGATATTTTCTATTTGGTATATATGATAAACAGGTTTGGCTTTAGATAGGTGATGACTGACCCTCACAATTTGTTCCAGTTCTTGGTATGGACAGAAACTAGTTGAATTTCCCCTGCTTGGTATTACAACATAGAAAACAGAAGGGTGTTAAGAATACCTCCACTGGGAAATCTTGTGTGAGAGCAAACGTGCGCAACTTACAGATCTTACTTGCATCTAAATTTTCAGATGTCTAATGAAATAATCTCAGTGGGTTTGTGTATGTGGCTTTGAGAAGGATGTGGCTGTGCAGCTCTGTCAGTAGGAGATGAAGATAGAGCAGGCCAGCTTTTGAAGACTTCCTGCTTGATATTCTCTCTGCCCTCATTTTGGGCACATAGGCATCCCATTTAAGGGGGATGTCTCCAAAGACAATACACCTCTGTCTACAAAAGAAACTTTCTTTAGTAACACTTCTTCAGCAGATACTTAAAACTGAGGCAGAAGTTAAGTGCCTGATTAGCCTTTCTCTTCCTATTAGTCATTGAGAATGACCACTGTCTAGATAAATATAAACTAGAAATGTACAGACTTTCTGAAGTTTTTATGTATGACTCCAGAGCAACTCCAGCCATGAGTTCGGATGCAGAGATGGCAATCTTTGGAGAAGCTGCTCCCTATTTACGGAAGTCAGAGAAGGAGAGAATCGAAGCTCAGAATCGCCCATTTGATGCTAAGGCAGCCTGTTTTGTAGTGGATGATAAGCAAATGTATGTGAAAGGTACCATACAGAGCAGAGAAGGTGGCAAAGTCACAGTTAAAACATGTGATGACACAGTAAGTAATACCAACTGTAACACAAATGTGCTCATCCAGTTCAGGCAGTTCCCTATTTCAGAATTTTTCTCCTTTTGTTCCCTTCTGTTTTTGTCAGACTGTGACTGTAAAGGAGGATGAAGTCTTTCCCATGAACCCTCCCAAATTTGATAAAATCGAGGACATGGCCATGATGACCCACCTCCACGAGCCCGCTGTGCTGTACAACCTCAAAGAGCGTTACGCAGCCTGGATGATCTACGTAAGTGGCAGCAGCAGCTTCCTTTGGGCAGCTGGAGGGGCTGCTCTGCCAGGCCCAGGGGAAGCCAACGTGCTGTCTCCCTTCCTCGCAGACCTACTCGGGTCTCTTCTGCGTCACGGTCAACCCCTACAAGTGGCTGCCCGTGTACAACCCCGAGGTGGTGTTGGCCTACCGAGGCAAGAAGCGCCAGGAGGCCCCTCCACACATCTTCTCCATCTCTGACAATGCCTATCAGTTCATGCTGACTGGTGAGTCATTTGGCAAGAGTGGAAAAACCTGATATGCCTAGGGCTAGCTATTTGGTCAAAGAACACTTGATAATTCAGGCATCTTAAGCTCTACTCAGTGGTCCCATAGTCCTACTGCACGACTCAAGATCAGACTGCCTGTAATATCTTAATGACCTCTGGACTGTCAGATAATGAAGGAAAAAAAGGAGCTGGATGTCTAGCTTTGTGTCCCCTCTCCTTGTAAGGAACTGAAAGGAATGATAAAGAAGAAACACAACAAATAATCTGATTTCAACTAAACAATAATTAAGGCAAGGTCTATACATAAAAAATCGCCAAAGAGTAAGGGGGAAGCCTTATGAAGAATCATTGCTTGAAGTTAGATTTTGGCCTACTTCAACCTTTCTGCATAGAAAACCAATCCAGATGCACACTAATGTAGAATTTAGCTTATCTTGTAACAAAGTGACTAATACAGATGCAATATAGTTCTTTCCCTTGAAGTCAGGTAGTTGTGTCTGAGGAAAAGAAGCCCTTCACATCTTGTTTGAACAGCTCTTTCTGTGGTTTTGATTTCAGATCGTCACAACCAGTCAATCCTTATCACGTGAGTATATTTTCATATGAGTGACAAAGCTGACAGAGAAGTGAAAATATTTCCTGTAATAATTAATATTTTTATTTCAACAGTGGAGAATCTGGTGCAGGGAAGACTGTCAACACAAAGCGTGTCATCCAGTACTTTGCAACAATTGCAGTTACTGGTGAGAAGAAGAAAGATCCACAGCCTGGCAAAATGCAGGTATGAAATCTGTTCTGCCTTCTAGTATTTGCCCACACTGTGCCCACAGAGCAAAAAGTACCAATGTGTATTTTGGGGTTGCAGGACTATCAAAAAACAGAAAGTATTGTGCAACAGAGAAGCAGTCAGGATGCACAGCTCAAATGTACCTATGCTCATTGGCCCCTGCTATCCAGCCTCCATCTGTCTGAATTCTACTTGTAAAACCATTTTGTCAATGTAGGAAAGGCCCAGGTCTCAGGTTCTCTCCAATCTCTATTTACACAGATGAGTCTTCACCAGGGAGAGGAAGACAATGTTAGACAGCAGCTTTCTCTGTGCTGTCCATCTATTTACCTACCCATCAGTGTATTCTGAGATCAGCCACATCCGCAGCACCTGAGTGGCTGCAGGTGTAAAGAGAGCAGTCAGTTCCCACTGGCACCTGGTTGTGCCATTCCTGGTCCTTGGTTCGTTCGTATTGACGGGGAAGTGCAGGAACTCTGGACTCCAGACTGGTTCTGCTGAATTTAAGAATCATTTCAATTGCATCAGGTAGTAGCTTCCACTGGCTTATTTTTCTGCCTGTGGCCAACGTAACTGCCCTGAAGGGCGGCATGAGAAAAGGGACAGATTTGGGACAGCTGGGAGTATTTGTCTGACAATTAGAAAGTATCCTCAGAAAGAATCCTTGCAGGAAAGAAAGCACATGCCCCAATGTCCCTTTGCTGAGCAGCACAGCTGCTGCAATCTGAACCCACTGGTGCATTTACAAGGCACAGACTTCATTCCCCATCACTGAGCAAGCAACATACACCCTTGTAGCACAAGTGTGTGCCACCACAGTCTGTTAGACGGTATGTGCATCAAAGGGGTTGACACGTGTCAGCATGTTATTTGAGTACCCAAGGGCATAGCGGAACTCAAGGAGATTCCAAGGCTGAATATTCTTTTTGCACTCAGAGACAGGTGTCTGTGATTGATGAGTTGTTATGGCCAAGGCAAGTTTCATCACAAGCACTCTTTCCAACAGCACCATGTTAGAATCTCCCGGGCTCAGCTTTCATCAGCTGCCCACTATGCCAGGACTGATCTCAGAAAAGCTTCAAGACAGCTGAGAGATGTGCAGAGCATGTGTGATACAAGGAAAATCACCTGGCTGTCAGACTGACAGCAACCGGTTCTGCCCTCTTCTGAGTTAATTCACAGAATACTCTATTTTCTTTTATAGTATTCCAATCTCTGTGACAGTAGTATGTTCCTCTTCATAAGAGCATTAAATAAAACACTCAGGTTATCATTCTGTGTAGCCCAGCATTCTATCACAGATACAGGCTGAAAGCAGATGCCAGGCAAGAGTATAACAATAAGGGACACACGTAACAGCATTTCCTCAGAACATTGCCTCAGCCTCCAGCACTTTGTCACTCAGCCTGTAGACAGGACTCCAGAAGGAACTTGTGTAAAGAATTGCCATGTCTTCTTCCAAGCTGTTGTCCACTTACAATTCTCTTGTGGTAGTTCCCTGGTTAGTTGTTCACTAAAAAGAGGTTTGGTGTTGGTGTAGTCAGCTGCATGGACACACACCTCCTCGCCTTGCCTCGCCTCACCTTCCCTCCCCTCCTCTAAATGAGAAAGTTCACTTAGCTGAAAGAGATATGTGAGAGGGCATTACTCTATGGATTTAGGAATTTTTATTTAAAAAAAAAACACCAAACCATATGCTACTGTGTTGTCGTAACTTTAGAGTGTCCATCTTCACAGTGAACTAACAAAAACTAATTTAAACCTGCTGTGCCATCTGCAGACAGTGCTGGGAATGGCACCCTCTACCCACTGCAACATGTTCAAGGCTGCACTGAGCACTACACGCACAAAGATACAGTGCTGCTCCCCTTTCATCTGGATAAAAAGTGATATGTCTTTCTTTTCTCATTCTTTATTTTCCATATATTTTGGAAATTATTCCTGGCAACACTTTCATGCCCTATGTAGGATCAATCATGATTTTGTTAGAGACACATTGGTGCCTGTAGCACTAGTGTGACTAAGCACACCAAGGACTGGGCTTCCTGGACTGTATTTCACAGAAGAGGAGAGACACCATATCATAGAAGCTTTTCTTTCCCACCCATATTTTTGCAGTTACCAAGAAAGATACAATACAGTATCAAAACTTTACATGTTGATCATTCCTTCTGCAGTAATATAGAAAAAAAAAATCTAAGATCTGTTCTCTGCTTCTCTAAGTTTGGTATTTGAGTGTCAGACTTTGTCCATGTCCCACTGTTTTCAAAGCATGCTGAGAGATGCATTGCTGCATCCTGAAAGGCTGCTGGTTTTTGAATGCAATTGCAAAACTTTACATTCTCCTTGATAGATGCTTCCTACCAAAGTCTGTACCTCTTTCTGTGTATCCTGGGCTCAAATAACTTTCAAAAAAATTTCAAGAATCTTCACGTTTTCTTTAGCTGTCATGGCCTTTGTGAACAAGAGTGGAAACCCCTGTCATACAGATTTCAAACTCCTTGAGCTCCACTGCAGTGACTCTGTATGTGATATCCAACATGTGATATCAGGTACAAGAATCAAACAAAACACAGATCTTTATTTCAGCACTCTTCCCTTTGAAATCAAAGGCAATATCCATGAGTGTTGGTTGATGAATGCTTTAAAACTCTGCTCATTTTTAGGTTAAAATCACATGTGATGTGTAAAAATTATCTGTTTGTAGTATCTCTTTTGCAATATTTGATATTAACCAGTAACAAAGTTTGATAAGAAGCATTTTCTCCTGTAACTAGGGAACTCTGGAGGATCAGATCATCCAGGCCAACCCACTGCTGGAGGCTTTTGGCAACGCCAAAACTGTGAGGAATGACAACTCCTCACGCTTTGTGAGTTCATTTCAGATTTTTGGGAAGCAGACATGTAATACAAGTCTCATTCATTGATTGTCTTAACCAATGGGTTGATCTGCACTGTTTTATAGGGAAAATTCATCCGGATTCACTTTGGAGCAACTGGCAAGCTGGCCTCTGCGGATATTGAAACCTGTGAGTTGGAGCAAGTCAGTGCAAGCAGAACTTGTGCATGTACGGTCTCAACTTTATCAGGATATATATATATCTCTATATATAATGCCACCTCTCTTTTGGTTAGATCTCCTGGAGAAATCCAGAGTGACTTTTCAGCTGGCCAGTGAAAGGAGTTATCATATTTTTTATCAGATTATGTCCAACAAGAAGCCAGAGCTCATTGGTGAGTGCCAGCAGTGCTGGGCTTGGCTCAGTGTGTGCTTTCTTTTTCCACTGTGACCTGCTCTAGCGTCACTAAAGGTGCCTCATGTACCTGCAGATCTCCTCCTTATCTCCACCAATCCTTATGACTTCCCCTACGTGAGCCAAGGAGAAGTCACAGTTGCCAGTATTGATGACAGCGAGGAGCTGCTGGCGACTGATGTGAGTTCAGCCACGCACCTGCTACTGGCCCAGCAGGCAGGGAGGCCTGGCCAGCCAGGGCTCAGTCCCACATCCCAGTGCCACAGGACTGGGACAGTGCTGGACACACTCGGTGCAGGCAGGAGAGAAACCTCACCCGCACCTTGTGCTTCAGCCTTTGTGCTTTTCCAACTTGCCCATTGCCTCTGCAGAGCGCCGTAGACATCCTGGGCTTCAGCCCTGATGAGAAAGTGGGGATGTACAAGCTGACAGGAGCCGTCATGCACTATGGGAACATGAAATTCAAGCAGAAGCAGCGGGAGGAGCAGGCGGAGCCAGACAGCACAGAAGGTAGAGCTGACTGCAGAGTTTGCTTGTGAACTGCACCAGGAGAGAGCTAGTAACACAGTCTCATAAATTGCCCAACACTTTGAAAATTATTTTCCCTCCCAGAAACTAATTTTTTAAGTTTGCTGCAAGTTCCACAAAGTCAATTATTTAATTTGTGCTCTATAAGGAAACAGAAAGACATAGAGCTTAAGCATGGCTGCAGGCGTCCAGGCATGGAACAGGAGTGTGCTGCAGCTGAGACACCATCTTTGGAGCAGAGGGAATGTTCTCCATGGGACTGGAGAGGAGCTTCTCTTGATAATAGGGGCATCTTAGTAGCACCAAAAGTAGGCTTCTTGTAACAGGAACATCCCAGAGGACCAGAACACCTTTCTCTGTCTATTTTGAACTCATTTGCTGTTTCTGATCCTAGTGGCTGACAAAGCTGCCTACCTGATGGGTCTGAATTCTGCTGACTTGCTCAAAGCTTTATGCTACCCCAGGGTGAAAGTTGGGAATGAATATGTAACTAAAGGACAAAATGTCCAACAGGTATATAAACACTTGATCAGCTTTTCAATTTTTTCACACAGTTCTTTCAACTTTAAAGCTAAGTCAGCATTCATTACTGAATGAACCTTGGCTGTGGTTCTTACAGGTGTACAATTCAGTGGGTGCCTTGGCTAAATCAGTCTATGAGAAGATGTTCCTGTGGATGGTTGTTCGCATCAACCAACAGCTGGACACAAAGCAGCCCAGACAGCATTTCATTGGTGTCCTGGACATTGCTGGCTTTGAAATTTTTGATGTAAGTTATCATGGGTACTCTTGGTCATTGAGGACTGCTTGAAACTAACTGGCATTTTTTTAAATATTTTGAACTTGCAGTTCAACAGCCTGGAGCAGCTCTGCATCAACTTCACCAATGAGAAACTGCAACAGTTCTTCAACCACCACATGTTTGTGCTGGAGCAGGAGGAGTACAAGAAGGAGGGAATTGACTGGGAGTTCATTGACTTTGGGATGGACCTGGCTGCCTGCATTGAGCTCATTGAGAAGGTAGAAGAAATTTTTTTCATTTTAGGAGGGCACATTTCTTTTATGATCATTTATTTCAGCCCAGTAATTCTGATAAATTGACACGTTACTGTTGAATTACCCTTTCACATCAAAAGGGGCAGCTTATAAAACCATTGTGCCTGTGCACAATGATTTCCTGAACAACATGGCTGAGGTGGAATGGAGAGGGGCTACCCAATGTTAATTTAGTGCCTTTAATGACTGCCTTTAAGAGTAAGGTGAACCTCAACTCTTACTCCTTGCAGTAATGGCTCCCCTCCCCACCCCTTATTTTCTTCATGTATTCATATTTCTCCCAGCCCATGGGCATCTTCTCCATCCTGGAAGAGGAGTGCATGTTCCCCAAGGCAACTGACACCTCTTTCAAGAACAAGCTCTATGACCAGCACCTGGGCAAGTCCAACAACTTCCAGAAGCCCAAGCCAGTCAAAGGCAAGGCTGAGGCCCACTTCTCCCTGGTGCACTATGCTGGCACAGTGGACTACAACATCTCTGGCTGGCTTGACAAGAACAAGGACCCTCTGAATGAAACTGTTGTGGGGCTGTATCAGAAATCATCCTTGAAGCTGCTGTCCTTCCTTTTTTCTAACTATGCTGGTGCAGAAACAGGTAAGTGATTTTTCTATGATGACCAATAAGACATGAATCAACTAAACTCTGTTTTTGCTTCTCCTCTCTTGGCATATTGTAGGCTGTCATCCCTTAATGTGATGTTGCTCTCATGTGCGTCCAAATTTGACAAAAGTGACAAAACTGTGGTGCAGAGAAGTAAAGTGCAGAAAGTTTCAAGTGCTCTACAAGGAACCCAGGTGACAGGAGGTGTATGTTTTCTGGCAGAGTGCAAGTACTTTATAATTTTTAGAGACAGAGTTTTGTTTCTTGAGGTGAACTGGAAGAACTAAAAGCACACTATGGAACTATTTCATATCCTGCTGAGCAGTCCTGGTTTTGCAAGGGAAAATGAGAGAAACAGGGAATATAATTTAGAAGACCTCTATGGGCATCAGAAAGCAGTCCAATCTCTTGCCTTTTTTTTTTTTATTTGAAGACCATCGAGTCAGACCATCGAGTCAGACCATCAGTAGATCTGCCTTACCAAAAATGGTGACCCAGATTTCTACCCTCCCACACACACACTATTCTGATAGCCTGGATGCTGGGCAAAAAGCAGAGGCAGTGTACAGCAGGAGTCAAATCAGTCATCAGGCACATGTACAGCAGGGTTTGAGGCTCAAGAGAATAGTGCATGGGAGGTTCCCTGGGGTCAGCTTGGTTGACATACAGTATGTCTGCACAAGCCCGTAGTAGATAATGGGGATGAGTCACATGGGGATGATCACAGGTATGATCAGTATCAGGAAGACAAGAACAAAGGTTGTGCAGATAAAATTTTGGATAAGGTTGAAATTCAGAGAACAAAGACTCCATTTAATTTAATTGGCTTAAAGGGTGTAGTAAATATGGAAAGACAGTAAGTTGCTTGGACTTGTGTTCCTGAGGCTATAGTTTGCTTCCTGTCTCAGGGTTGCCATAACTCAGAATAGAACTGCATTCTTCACCTGGAACATTGGATTAGGTGAGTTTTCTAAAGAAGACTTCACTGCACTGATAAATGAATGTCCACTACTGAGGCACATTCTTGTGGTCTTTCACTTAATTAAAAAAAAAAAATGTAAATGGGGCTATGGGTAATAGTAAAAGCATTGTGACTAGTAGCAGAGTACACTGTTAGGAAACCTCAGTCAGGCTACACTCTTCCATACCAGGAAAGCCATATACACTGTGATGCAACATAAATCTCGTACTTGAGACCAAATACACCATATACTGACCAACAACTAAGTAGTATCAGTTCACTAAACTCTCATGAAGCAGTGTGTCAGTATTTAAAATTAAGTATTTTATTGGTCCATGGCCAAAGGCAGGAAGGTGAAGTCTACAAAGTGTGTTGCTTATTCTAACTGTTCACCTCCCATCTACTTTTCCAAGGTGATAGTGCTGGTGGTGGCAAGAAAGGTGCTAAGAAGAAGGGGGGTTCTTTCCAGACAGTGTCTGCTGTGTTCAGGGTATGTGAATTTCTTTTTACATGAACCATGCTTCCACAAAATGATCTGAGGGCTGGAAAACCTGTCCTATAAAGAAAGCTGAAAGAGTTGGGGTGCTCAGCCTAGGGAAAAGAAAATTCCAGGTACACCCTATTCTGGCTTTTCAACATATAAAGGGGCTTATCAGAAAGACAGAGAAGGACTTTATATCAGGGTCTGTAGTGACAGAACAAAAGGCAATGATTTTAAACTGGAAGAGGGCAGGTTTACATTGGCTAGAAGGAGAAAATTATTTTACTGTCAGGGTGGTGAGCCATGGCACAGGTTGCCCAGAGAAGTTGTGGCTGCCCCATCCCTAAAAATGTCCAAGGCCAGATTGGACAGAGCTTGGACCAACCTGGGTTAGTGGAAAGTGTCACTGCCTAGGACAGTGATGCTGGGCTTGATGACCTACAAAGGCCCCTTCCAATCCAAACCATTCAGTGATTCAATAACTCCCTGATATTTGAATAGGAATGCAAAATCTTCATAGCTTGAAGCTGAAACCCTTGTTTTGTTCTATCACAGGAAAATCTAAACAAGTTGATGACTAACCTGAGAAGCACCCATCCTCACTTTGTACGTTGCCTGATTCCTAATGAGACCAAGACACCTGGTAACTCTGTCATTATACTCTGAAACATGGGACTGATGGGAATGGGCCTGCTTAGCTTCTAAACCAACTTCTGAACCCTTTACATGTAAAGTCCTCTTGGGGGTTGGCCTGCAGGACAGTAACCAAGCAAACTTTCTTGTGTTGTCTATCATGACGCTAAATTTTGAGTATTACATGGTCCACAACACTTACCTATCTTTGCTTAGTGCATTTACAGAAATGAAGGTGATAAAGATCAGCTTGATTACAGCTGATGAAATTGCCTGTTATGGGCAAGAGCATTAGAAAATCCTTAAAAAATGCCTATTTTAAGGGACCACTGTATCATTCAGGACTGTTGAGTTCAGCACAAGACCACTTACCAGTTCCTAATAATTCAGTGTTAGGATCTGATTCACTGAGCTGGAGAACTGTCAAAGAAATTGTATGTCATTTGTAGAATTCCATGTACAAGCTGCTGTGTGCAGCAGTAGAATAAGGTAGATACTCTTAGAATATAGCGGATACAACAGGAATACCAGGAAACAGGAGCTTAGCATTTGCTCAGGAAACAAAAGGCGAATTTGAGAATATCTACCTTTCTTGTTTATGTTCCTCTTTGTAACCCTGAAGACCACGAGCAGGGTTTAAGCAACACGTGTAACATTCACATTCCAGCTACATACAAACTCCTTTTCTATTCAGCGGAGAGAAGCTGGCCTTTTAAATTGGCATTTTAAGGTATGACTCATCTGGCACCTTATATACATCTATCTTAGAGTGAGATGAATCACATCCTAGAAGGTACTGTTTCACTCCACTGACTATAAATATTCAAAAGTGAAGAAAGAGAAATCCCACTGGGGTCTTACCAGTCAAGGTGAAAGGAGGGAATTAAGTAAACTCACTAAAATAGAAAAGCATATTTGAATGGATGGATGTTGCCAGATATGGCTGAGATTTTAATGTCGGATTGGTTGTTTTTACAGATGTGACTCAAAGGGAATCTTGACTTCTGCCTTTTAAAAAAGAAAATTAGCACTGTGTAATTGAAATTCGGGATGGTGACATGAAGGAAGGAAAACTGGACATCTGATTTTTAGCTGGTTTTAGGCTCCTTATGATTGACTTTTCTAACAACTTCTTGGGGTAAACCTTTATTGATTACACTGAAAAGATAAAGTTAAGGGTATGGACCATTCTGTATTAATGAATGTCTCTAGCAGCGGATGGAAATTTCTACATAACAAAGTGATTCCAAGAGTTTTATTCCACCAGTTGTACTTTGTAATATTTGGGGATAAGACTTAGTCTTGCACTTGATTATTATATCCAATAGATATTTTAGTAGGAGAAATTTTATTCCATTTTTAATCAACTGTCCTCCACAAAAGTACTAAGAGCTTTAAGCAACCTGTTTCTCCACTCCTATGTGGTAATCTTACAGAACATGAAGAGCCAATTGTCTGGATGGCACTACACTGTACAGTGCCACCTTTGACTACATCCAGGGAGGAGGCTGATGCTGTTGAAGATTTTTCAGCTGGTCTCCTAAAGCACTAATGTGCCATTTTTGAGAAATGTTTCCTTATGCCTTTTTCACAAGCACTGGTAGCCCTCACATTCTTAGTAAAGCTCAGTGAAGAAACTCTCTGCAACTTGTATGAATTGAAGGCATGTTCTGTCTGCAGTTCCGGCAGCTTCAGCTTGAATTTTATGGGGGAAAAAAATAAAAAGTGGGGAGGTTATTCTGGAATGCTAAAACATATGAATATTCTTTGGAAGAAAAAGGGAATCATGGTGGATGTATTTTGTTTCAGGTGAAATGGACCATTACCTGGTGATGCATCAGCTGAGGTGCAATGGGGTTCTAGAAGGCATCCGAATTTGCAGGAAGGGGTTTCCAAGCAGAATCCTTTATGCAGACTTTAAGCAACGGTAGGTCTTCAGTTATTACTGTCTGTTAAGATAAGGCCTCAGTAAACACACAGCTCAGGAGACATCACGGAAGAGACATCCTCTGAATCAGACTATATTAGTGGCATTGGAGGGAAGCAAGTCCTTAATCCTGAGGTCACTCCAGTGTTTCCCTCTCTGACCAGACCAGAGATTTCTTGATACATCAGAACTAGTATAATTTCTAAACTGAAGTCAATGCCCAATGATTCAAAGAGATGCAAAACACTTGCAGTGTAATGAATAAAGTGCCATTATAGACTGATCTTACATATTCTTTTCCAAGGTAGACTTGAGAATAAGAAGTGCACCCATCTAGAGTCACACATCCACATTGACGTATCTGAAGAAATCCCTTTAGAAGGATTAGGTGGTCCTGTCCCTAACATGGGTTTACCTTATCAATAAGTTACCTTGCAAAATGCTAAGACTGCTGTTCGCTTTTGCAGAAAAATACCCTGTCATTTTCACTCCACCCAAGGATTCATTGGTATCACTTGTAGAGACTGTGAGCTGTGCAAAATCTGTATTCCCTTTGGAATATAGCTGATTTTTGTCAGTAGTTTAATTCATCTTTTATTTGAGTAACATTCCTCTGATTAACGAAACAAGTCAAGAAGAGGTTGACAAGTTCTCACTAATTTCTTCCTAATTCCTGTATATGCAGACACTCTTAAGTGTGTGCCTTAATTTTGTATGTAACAGCATACTGTGTTACACAGCCAACAAATTCTTCTATATAGACTTGTCCCTTTTTCATCATGTTCTGTTCAGTCAGCCAACACTGTCTAGATTTCAGATGACATATTCAGCTCAGTTTCCATATATTTCATGATATACAATGCATCCTATTTTCCTCACCCTGTTTGCAATCAGTTCTTGCAATCTGTCTCATTATAGGTACAAGATCCTTAATGCCTCAGCCATTCCAGAAGGCCAATTCATTGACAGCAAAAAGGCTTCAGAAAAGCTTCTTTCCTCCATTGATGTTGACCACAATCAATATAAGTTTGGCCACACCAAGGTAAAGCCCTTGTGGAAGTGTAGGTATAATTCATGGCAAAATATTTGTTTGTTGAAAGTATTTCTTGCATACAAAATCAACCTTCATGATGATTATAAACAAAGTACACCACTATCAAGAAGGAGTACAGAAAACTTGTTCTTCTGTGAGGGGCAGTACTGTCAGCCATGGGAACATCACACTAGCAGCATGATCCAACTAGATTTTCTGCTTCCCCTTTCTCCTGCCAGTTGAACACATTTATATCAGTGCATGTCAGACAGGCTCAGACAAGTCTGGACCGTCATACTTTTCAGAAGATTTAGGCACACAAAGCCTGTCTTCCATATCCAAAGCAGTGTTAGGTGAGACACTGATTCTCTGGTCAGCACAACCAAGGCAGTACTATCTCTGAACACAAAGCCAATCACCTACACTACTGAACAGACACAGAACCACAGAATGGTTTGGGTTTGAAGGGAACTTAAAGGTCATCTGGTTCCATCCCCTCTGTCATGGGCAGGGACACCTTACACTACCCTAGGTTGCTCCAAGCCCCATCCAACCTCACCTTGGACACTTTTAGGGATGGGACAGCCACAGCTTCTCTGGGAAACCTGTGTCAGAGTTTCACCATGCTTACAGGAAATAATCTTGTCCTACTATCTAATCTAAAGCTACTCTCTTTCAGTTTGAAGCCCTGTCACTCCAGACCCTTGTAAAAAGTCCTCTATCTTTTTTGTAGGCTCCCTTGAGGTCCTGGGAAGCCACGATTAAGCCATCCCAGAGCCTTCTCTTTTCTGGGCTGAACAATCCCAATTCTCTCACACTTTCCTCCCAGCAGAGCTGCTCCATCCCTCTAATCAATTTGGTCGTCTCCTTTGGACTTGCTCCTGCAGTTCAATGTCCTTCCTGTCCTGGGAACCCAGAGCTGGAGGCAGCTCTGCAGGTGGGGTCTCACCTGAGGGGGGAGAGGGGCAGAATCCCCTCTCCCCTGCTGCCCAAATTGTGAGACCAGTCCAGGGCATGAGGGGTTTATCCAGTCTTACCCACCAGCACCCCCAAGCCCTTCTCTCCAGGGCTGCTCTCATTCTGTTCATCCCCCAAGCTTGGATTGATCCTGGGGGTTGCTTCAACTTGGTCTTGTTAGACTGCATGAAATTCCCATAGGCCACTGTTTGAGCTTGTCCAGGTCCCTCTGGATGGCATCATAATGTATGCTTCTCAAACCAGTTTTAGGGAAATCACAGACCAAATCTTGAGCCTGACATAGAAGGGTAGAATACAGTGAAAAGATAGAGGAGGATATAGTACTAAGTTGAAAGTTAACTCTTTGATTTAATAACTATTGATGAGCTAGATCTTCATGACCTACACTGGAGCAGGCACCAAATAACACTTCAATAATGTGATTAGATCATACAGAGTGACTTATCATGAATCACAGGAACACTGAGGATTTGAACACTGACAAAATTCTCCATTTTTCCAAAACTGCCTTGTACTACCCCACATCAGCTGTCAATGGCCACATATCCGCCTAAGCCTCAAACCATTTGACCCTCTTTTATGTTCCAGGTGTTCTTCAAGGCAGGTCTCCTGGGACTCCTGGAAGAGATGAGAGATGAGAAGCTTGTGAGCCTCATTACTCATACACAAGCTATGTGCAGAGGATACCTCATGAGAACTGAATTTAAAAAGATGAATGAAAGAAGGTAATGTAAGAAAACACTAACAATTGTACTGTGTCAGACCAAAGGTCCATCAATGCAGTATATCGCCTCAGACAAAAAACTGTCCTTGGGAAAGTAACTTAGAAAGCGGAAAGAAAGCAAATACAAACTAACAGCTTCCTCAAAACAGCTTCACAAATTCTGGCAGTGGCTGTTTAGCAATTGGGCCACTCAGAAGGACTGTGATACTTAGTATTTAACAAGGAACCTTGTCTCCACAAATGCACTTACTGTTTTCAGACTTTAAAGAACCCTATGACAGAGACAAGACAACTGAACAAGGCTCATGTTTGTCTGTTTTGAACATGTTGTCTCATTGTTTCATTGGATCACATCAGTTTTGTAAGGAATGACATACAATCACTCTCTGCATTCCCTTTCTTTAATTTTCTTTCCTGGCTCCATCACCTAAGATGAACAATCTGAGCATGCACAGAGAAGGTACTCCATACTTTCAACTATTCCACATCCCCTTCATCTCTCTCCCTTTGAGGTGGGCTGAATCATGCAAAATTTAGGGTGCAGGAGTGCCTGCACTGGGCAAGCCAATCAAACTTTCTCAAATGTTGTTGACAAGTGAAAGTTTTAGCGGGAACAAGGCTTTCATAACTGTAAAGGACACTACACCAAACCAGCTGCTTTTATTTGTAACACTGTGCAGCATATTTAGCTCAGGTGCTTCCTGAGCCATAGTTTCTAAGAATTCATTAACTCTTATTGGATTTCTCTGCAAGAAATTGTCTAATCTCCCTTTGAACTATGGGCATCAACACAATCTGTTTACATTCAAAATCATAAAAAGTTTCCTTGGGTTTTTTGGATTTTGTTTTGGTTTGTTTTTTTTGGTTTCTGTCTTAATAATTTCTAATATATTTGCTTGGTCCAAAAAGCATCTAGCTGTTGTTTCCACAATATATGGTAACTGCCAGATTTGTAATCTCAGCAGCAGTACTTCAAGAATGTCAGTTTTCACCCTGGTATTTACCTGAGTACTTGCCTTTTCCTTGAGACTGGGGAAAGTCTTAGAGATTCCCAGTCAATGTGTCAGAGAAGTCTGCCTATTTTGGACTATTTCTCCCTCATATATCCAGACATAGTTATCATTCAAGGTACTGAACCAGCCATTCTGCAATAAGGGCCTGGAAATGACTCTTTAATAAAAGCAAGGGAACTGAGGAAAAAAAGTCATATGCAAAAGTTCTTTGGCTAAATGCTGATGCTGTGAAGCAAAAAATGAGAATATGTTTCCAGCTCAAGTCTCACCACTGTCATACACTGTTTTGTGTGTTTTCAGAGAATCCATTTATATCATCCAGTACAATGTTCGTGCCTTCATGAATGTCAAACACTGGCCCTGGATGAAACTGTACTTCAAGATCAAGCCCTTGCTGAAGAGTGCAGAGTCTGAGAAGGAGATGGCCAACATGAAGGAGGAGTTTGAGAAAACCAAGGAAGAGCTTATAAAGTCTGAAGCAAAAAGGAAAGAACTGGAGGAGAAAATGGTGACCTTGTTGCAAGAAAAAAATGACCTGCAGCTTCAGGTTCAGTCTGTGAGTAACCTTCATTTTCAGATTCACCCCATTTCCTCTCATTTTGCTGCCCTTTCCCTTGTCTTTTTCATTGTCCTTCACAAACAGGCATGTAACAGGAACAGAGCCACCACTGCTTTGTATCTTGTCTGGTCACTTACACCTAAGCAAAGTGAGTACAAAGCACACACATTCACATCAGTAGGAATACAGGAAGTTTCAAGTGGAATCCCAGGTAAACCCACTTCATCATTAAGCAATCATCAGTGGAAGAATCAGATGTCCCACAGTATATACAATGTGTTCCTCACAGTGGTGTCTGATTCTGGACGAAATATAGGCTCTCCACATCTGCTGATCATGACAATATGGAGTCAGGACAGGGTAGCTTTAAACTGTGGAAACTGCTTTTCTCTGGAATATTGCTTAGCAGAGACTGAAATAGCACCTGTTGGGTTCTAAAAGGTAATAACATGGCCAAAGGCAGTCTGGTGCAAGTGGACCTCTCACTTGTTGCTGTGTGCTTTTGAATCAGTTGAGTTTCAACAAAAGTCCTTGTATATTGTTTCACACACCACTTCCCTGGGCAGTCTGTCCCATTGTCCAACCACCCTTTCAGTGAAGAAATTCTTCCTAAGATCCAATCTGAACCTTCTCTGATGCAACTTGAGTCTTGTTTCCTCTTGTCCTGTCACTTGGGAGAAGATGCCAACCTCCCTCCAGCTCCCCCCTCCTGTCAGGGACTGGCAGAGAGTGAGAAGTTCCCCCCTAAGCCTCCTTTTCTCCAGGCTGAGCCCCTTCAGCTCCCTCAGCTGCTCTTGCTGCTCCAGCCCGTTCCCCAGCTCCGTTCCCTTCTCTGGACATGCCCCAGCCCCTCAGTATCTTTCTTGTCATGAGGAGCCCAAAACTGACACCAGGATTTGAGGTGCCTCACCAGTGCCGAGCACAGGGGACAGGCACTGCCCTCACCCTGTTGGCCACACTCTTGCTGACACAAGCCAGGTGCCCTTGGCTTTCATGCCCACCTGGGCACACCTGGGCTTGTGTTCAGCCACTGTCATCAACACCCCCAGGTCCTTTTCCATCTTTCCAGCCCCTCTGCCCCCAGACTGGAGCACTCCCATAGGTGTTGTGACCCAACAGCAGGACCTGGCACTTGGCCTTGTTGAAACTCACACTGTTGGCCTCAGCCCATCAATCCAGCCTGTCAAGATCTCTCTGCAGAGCCCTCCTGTCCTCCAGCAGATCAACACTTTCACAGAACTTGTGCCATCTGTGAATTTTCTGAAGGTGCCCTTGATCTCCTCTGTTGCCCTAGGAGACAGCAGATACCTCTTCTGGTATTCTGCCTAGAATACATCTTAGTAGCATTAATTTAGACAAAATTTTATTTGTTAATCATGTTTCACAAAATGTTAGCTATAGTAAAAGTTGCAGGCTACAATTTAGGTTGAGCTCGTCCCTGTCTTGGCTGAGAGAGAGATTAGAGAACGGT
The DNA here is from genome assembly GCA_035583185.1 of Anabacerthia variegaticeps. Lineage (NCBI taxonomy): Eukaryota > Metazoa > Chordata > Aves > Passeriformes > Furnariidae > Anabacerthia > Anabacerthia variegaticeps. Next base: position 9,628,924 of record JAWWEW010000042.1, on the reverse strand, counting down.
GGTAAACAGGTTAGCCTCATGTGAATAAACTGGGAAGAGACAGTCTGACCTGTATCATTAGAGTTGAAGGAGCTTATTAATAACAGAATCACCCACTGTTCTATGAAAGGTGACTTTAAAATGCTATATGTTTTACAAATCCACATCTAAGATCATGCTTCCGTGATGATAGCATTCCAGTTTGCTGCCCACCTATTTATCTCACTGATTCCTTGCAAGTTTTTTGTTATGACTGAATCCTGTGAGTCTATTGCATGGTACTGTAGTCAAACCATCCGATCAGCTAAAAGGAAGTGTCTCTGACATGGGATTATGGTCCACTTTCCTAGCCATGGCTGAACAGGACAATTTCTTCATGACTGAATCATATGCATTACTGTGATTTGCATAGAAAATCCTGCCCTGACTTGTGCAACCTATTTTCTGGATATGGCACTTGAACTACATATGTTGCCTTTTATCATTTTTAATATAAATACAATGACCCTTCAATATATTCTGACAGGAGAGTGAAAATCTAGCGGATGCTGAAGAGAGATGTGAAGGACTCATTAAAAGTAAAATTCAGCTGGAAGCTAAAATTAAAGAACTAAATGAAAGATTGGAGGATGAAGAGGAGACAAATGCTGAACTGACAGCAAAGAAGAGGAAACTTGAAGATGAGTGCTCTGAGCTGAAGAAAGATATTGATGATCTTGAAATGACTCTGGCCAAAGTGGAAAAGGAGAAGCATGCAACAGAGAATAAGGTGACAGAGTAATTGGGAATTATTCTTCCCCAGACAGTTTTCCTGGACAGTTGTCAATTTTGTGGAAAGTTGCATTCATTCTTAAATGCTCTGAAAAGAATTGAGATGTGCCAAAGTCATAGGAGAGAGGTATTTTCACTTAATCAGCTGCCAGAATTTTTCTGGTAAAATTTTAACTTCCTGTTAGGAATAATGTGTTTTCTGTTCAAAAAGAGTTAAGAGGTTTTTGTGGTGCTTTATAGAGAATTTTAATATTTGGTTATTTGCAGTCTTAAGAAATCAGTACATTTGTGTCTCCTGTGGATAACAGAGGGCTATGATGCTTCTACGAAACTCAGCACAGAACAGCTGTGCTGGTCCTTTCTTACATGCATTGAGAACTGATTTTGCAGATGTTAAATGCTATCTTGTGATTCTTAAGTGTTTAAGAAGCCCAGTTCTCAGCCAGGATGGACATCCTTCCCTTCCATTGACTTGATGATACAATGAGAGTCCTTCCTGACTTGTAAGGTTCAGAGAGTCAGTGTAGAAAGGAGGGTCTATATCAAGTGGTCATCAACTCATTTATCTCCCAGGAAATGCACATGTATGTCTCAACAATCAATATGAAAAAACAGAATTGGGATACTTGTTAGAATTCAAAAGTCCACATGTGTGGGGACAGTGTTGAGTCCTGCTGTAGAAACAGTGCTGGCAGAGCAGTAGCTACAATGTTGTGGTTCCCTCCACTGTCATCACTGAGAACGATAATGCAATTACAGACATGTTGGACATTGCTATTCTAACACTTAGAGGAAATCTAGCTGGTGCTGGGTATTAGGATGAGGGAGTGTCCTCTAGGATATCACAGCCATACTGCCACACTTAGCAGTATGGATTTTCTTTATCCATACTGTTGAGCTTTCCCATATGAGTGCAACACAAGGGCAGCAAGGATCAGGAAGGCTAATGCATAGGCCTGATGCATTTGAGATAAGATTGCTGATGTGCAATGCTCTATTGAACTATAACAAGTAAGTTTCCAAGATAAAGCTAGCAGAGCCAGTATGTCTGGCAGCCTAGTTAGAAGCCCCTCCCCTCAACATGTGATGCTTGTTTCATGGGCATAGGGGGTTTTGTCATCTTTTCTTTCACTTTTATGGAAAACTTGAAATATCTTTGGCTATGCTTGGCACTTGACCATACCTTTGTAAAGAACCTGACTTGCTGAGAATTTAGAGCTGTTTTTATAGCAAATATATCACATGCAGGAAAGACAATTTTTGACCAAGGGCAATTCATAGGGCTTTTGTAAATTCCACTGGGAAAGCTTGCAGGGGCAAGTGAAGATCTAGCCCATGTTCTACTATAGAATTTAATAGGATAGGGCTGGGGATCAAAAACAACAAAAGCAAGAATTCCTACAAGCAGGACCACAGAGGTCAGACTCTCAGGCATGACACTTGCTGCCCTCATCATCATCAATATAAACATTCTGTGGACAGCATTTTGACTACATCCATGCAAGAGTTTGCAAGGATGCACTCATTGTGTTCTCAGTCTGCCATGTCTCAAGGCACTCCCTCATAGAATGGATGCTGGCTGTCTGACAGGTTAAGAATCTTACAGAAGAGATGGCAGCTCTGGATGAAAATATTTCTAAACTCAGTAAGGAGAAAAAGGCTCTGCAGGAAGCTCACCAGCAGATGTTGGATGACTTGCAAGTAGAGGAAGACAAAGTCAGCACACTGACCAAAGCCAAGACCAAACTGGAGCAGCAAGTAGATGATGTAAGTAAAAGTTTTTGAATTGTGTATGTAGATGCTCTGGCCCGTTAGAAGAGACAGGAAATCTGTAGTTGGGAGTGTAAGCAACACCAAAAGTAGCTGAGTCCAGCTCTAATAATTTCAGCTAATAAATCATTGCTAATTGACAGGAAATTGTGGAATCCAGTACATCTTTCAGGTTCATTACTGAGTAATTCAGCATTGTAGACTTTTGTGACCTGATTTAAACCATTAGCTAGAGCAGTGACTGGTTGAAAGTTGCTGCACAGTAATTTGTGTGTGCATATACTCCAGGAAGTTAAGAATACTTATTTAGCAGTCTATATACTAGAGACTGCAGCCACTGGAAAATTTTAATTTCTGTTTTTCTTAAAAAAACTTGTATTTCAACTGTGCACAGCCAAGCTGTGGACAGATCAATGACAAGCCAAATCACCATGGCAGCTCTGATCTCACAGTGAGAATGCAGCACAGGTGGAGATGATCTGATTGTTTTCTCTGTGCATCAATTTCCAACTTAGATTTTTAAAACAAGAATAGTTACTTTCAGAGTAAAATTTATGTGTTTCAAAGTATGTTCTATGTGTTTTAGCTTGAAGCATCTCTAGAACAAGAGAAGAAACTGCGAATGGACCTTGAGAGAGCAAAGAGAAAACTGGAGGGTGACCTAAAAATGTCTCAGGATTCCATCATGGATCTGGAAAATGACAAGCAACAGATGGATGACAGGCTAAAAAAGTATAACACTGACTTCTTATGCTCTGAATTCTGAAATTCATGTTATATCTTAACTGTATTGAATTTGCCTTCTTGTTCTTTAACAGAAAGGATTTTGAAATTGGCCAGTTGCAAAGTAAAATTGAAGATGAACAGGCTCAAAGTTCTCAGCTGCAAAAGAAAATTAAGGAGCTTCAGGTAAAGTCTAAAGAGTTATTAATAATTTTAGTAGCAAGAACAAGTTTCTTAGAATTAATTGGTATTTATTCTTAGACCGTTCTACAAAAATATTTTCCCTCACATGAATAACCATTAATATGGACTCTATGTGCTGTTCCCATCTCAGGGTACTTTTACAGTAACTCTGACCTCTAATCATACATAACTATGTAGGAAATTTTTTAGGTGATGATTGTGGCAGGCTTTTAAAATGCCACTGACAACCTCTTTTTTAAGAAAACAATAGAATGTGACATACCGTGCCATGATCAGGACAGAGATCACCTTCTAAATGCAGAGCCAGGAAGACAGCTTTCTTCAGTGTTATTATCCCATGACTGCTCATCTCAAAATTCTTTCAATCCTATTTGCTGATGGAGAAAGGACACTGCTTTGTTTTGGCTTGACCTTTGAAAAATTTTTAAGAAACTCACATTCCTTTACATTTTCCAGTGACACCCCCTCTATTTCTTCAGAAAAGTGCAATTCTAAATTCTTCACAAAACAAGAAATCCATTCTGAGCTATAACATAAAATGATGTATCAGATTTTACATTCACTATTGTTACAAAACTGAATAATTTATGTCCTAGAACCCCATTCAGTGAAATTTCTGATGGAGCTTGTCTTTCTATGCTTATATAAATGGATGTCAATGTTTGCTCTTTATTCCTTAATAATAACTTTACATCTGTCCATTCAGAAGTCCTCTTTTAATCAATTAACTCTTGCAGGCCCGTATTGAGGAACTGGAGGAGGAAATCGAGGCAGAGCGAACCTCTCGCGCTAAAGCAGAGAAGCATCGGGC
>JAWWEW010000042.1:9611797-9623660 GCA_035583185.1 Anabacerthia variegaticeps | reverse complement strand
CTGCAACGCGTGAAGCAGAAGCTGGAGAAGGAGAAGAGTGAGCTCAAGATGGAGATAGATGACTTGGCCAGTAACATGGAGTCTGTCTCCAAAGCCAAGGTTGCTGCACAGGAAGAAACGTTTCTCATCATTACCATTGTTATTCTGAACAATTAGATGAGCTAAAGGAGATGCTTTCTATCTCTTCACAGAACAATCTGGAAAAGATGTGCCGAGCTCTTGAAGATCAGTTCAATGAAGTCAGAACCAAAGATGACGAACATGTGCGACTAATTAATGATCTGAATACACAGAAAACACGTCTACAGACTGAGAATGGTATGTCCTTTGATGAGGTGTAATAGTCCTGTGTCAAGTACTTAAATATGCTGTCTGTGTATTTTGTAACATGTTCATCGCTCTGTGATCTGAACAAAACTTAGAATGTAGAATTCCTTCCTGGTGGCAGTCATAGAAACTCCACACAAGTAAATATAAAACCAAATCAAAAGAAGAACTGTCAGTCAAAATGAACGTGTGAGTTTGTGGTTAGTCCATCTCCTTTCTTTTAATGCCAGCATAGCATTTTACTTTGACAGATTTTCCTATTGGTGGGAATGATATTGCTTCTATCCCTTCAATTTACCACATCATATCTTGTAATTACTTTCAATATGACTAGATGCTCTCATTCATTTGTTTTATGTCTTGTATCCCTGTCTGAAAAGATCAACTTTTTCTTGTTAGGTGAACTCACTCGCCAACTGGAGGAGAAGGAGTCCTTGATTTCTCAGTTGACTCGAGGCAAACATGCTTTCACTCAGCAGACTGAAGAGCTGAAGAGGCAACTAGAGGAAGAAAATAAGGTGACTTGCTTTCATTTGGACCAACAAATTCTAAAGTAAATAAATGCACTAAAAAAATAAATCAGATTTCTCCTTAGAGAAAGGTGGAGACATCAGAACAGTGAAAGTGTTGAACTTTGCCTTGAAGTATAATACAGAAACATTAGAAATTAAATGACGAAGACAGTTTTAATCCTTCTCATCATGACTTCTGAAGTTCAAAAACATAAGAGAAGTGAATAAAGTGAGCTCTGTGTGTATATCTTACTGCTACTGAAAACCCTGAGGCAAAGCAAACAGCAGTAGCCAGATAAAGGAAATAGAAAAGGAGTGCTTGCAGTTTGTCACTGGACTTATTCTGCTGCCTGAAGCATTTGGTGCAGATGTGTTTGAGAGTTGGCATCCCAGAAAAGATGGAAAAGCACCTGACCTTGCTTAACAACATCAGGCCTAAAACCCAGAGTCCCTAATGCTATTCATTTTGCTCCTTCTGTTGCTCTAGCAACTGCAGCTCATGGGCAGGGAGATAATAGGCTTAGATCAAACTGCAGTAAAGAAGCCTAGTCACAGACTGTCAGTGTTTTGACAACTTATATTGTTTTAACTCCCAAGGCCAGGAACGCCCTGGCCCACGCCCTGCAGTCCGCTCGCCACGACTGTGACTTGCTCCGGGAACAATATGAGGAGGAGCAGGAAGCCAAAGGGGAGCTGCAGCGTGCCCTGTCCAAGGCCAACAGTGAAGTGGCCCAGTGGAGAACCAAATACGAGACGGATGCGATTCAACGCACGGAGGAGCTCGAGGAGGCCAAGTACGTGGGGAGGGTGGGATGGCCTGGAACAAGTAGAAAGATATTTAAGTATAAATGAGTATAACTGAAGGAAACCAGAATATGCTTCTAGTGGGAATATGCAGAGCAGTGTGTTTTGTAATGTATTAGGAGTGAAAAGGGGAGTGATCAGACATCTAAATGAGGAGTAGGAGTCAAGGCTTACGTGTCTACGTAAGAGAATTCCAATGCATTAACAATTGAGTTAATCACAGTAGTTAAAAAATCACACTGCCAATATTTAAAGTGTATTTCTGGTCCTTCTCCATGTTGGTACAGTATGTACTTGGGTACATATTCTCCCTCCCTTCCTATGAACCACTCCAGAGTGTTGCATCACCCCAGGCTCCTAGCACCACAGGGTTCTATGTTAATCTCTGCCCATCTTTCCCATTCCCAACTCCTTTCATGTCCATCTTCTGAGAAGGTCAGAATTTTCCTTTTCTCAGTGGTGATTGTCTCGTTCTGCAGGAAGAAGCTGGCCCAGCGCCTGCAGGACTCAGAGGAGCAGATTGAGGCTGTTAATGCAAAGTGTGCTTCACTGGAGAAGACAAAGCAGAGGCTGCAGGGAGAAGTGGATGACCTGATGATTGACGTGGAGAGGTCAAATGCAGTCTGTGCAGCATTTGACAAAAAGCAGAAGAATTTTGACAAGGTTCATTCAACAGGCCATGTCAGATCTGAACATCATTAGATATTTGATAGGCCAGGACAAATTCTGAAATTCTGAAATTATTCTGCACTCAGAGTAAGATAAATTGCTCAAAGCAAAGTTATGGTAAGGACCACATAATGGGACATATGGGAAAGATAAAGTCACTGTGTAAGTAACCGCAGTTGACCACAATAAATGAAAAAGTAGCCTTCTGATAGTTTTAGAAAGCATGAAGTCTTCACAAGGAAGACTGGCAGGATCCATTTGTAGTCTTTGGTCAAGCAGACTGAGCAAGTACTCACATGCAAGATATCAAGCCCTGAGTTTTGCCTGGTGCTAGTCTGCCAGCCTTGTATTTGGGTGAGGCAGAGCCTCAGATTCATGTAGAAAGTTTCAGCCATCATTGCCTTTACTAACATTTAAGAGAATCTAGAGTGTTGGACCAAGTTATGGATGTCGCGCAGCTCTGTGCCTTGGCCTAGCCTTGTGTGAATGTGTTGACTGTGCTTAAAACGATGCCTTTCAGGGCTGTGGTATCAAACTCAGGACAGAATCAGTAGGATGTGACCTTTCCAGGTGGGCTAAGTCCAGGACCACTGGCTCCTGCAATAATACAAAGGCTCACACATCCTTATTCAGACCAACCACACTGTGTCCAGGCTGGTGTCAAACCAAACTCCTGCCTGAGAGCTTGGGCCATGTACTAGTGCTGGCTGAAGAGGCAAATTTAAGTGGATTCCACCTAAACAGCCCGAGTATGTATCACAGCAAGTTGATTGTCACAGGCAGAGAACAGTCCAAAGCAAAAGACCATAAGATAGGCCATGCCTCTTGGGTTCTTGTAAAGGTGCAGAGACAGGAGTGTTGCACAATGGGTCATTCTTATGCTTCTGTTACTCCAGGTCCTGGCTGAATGGAAGCAGAAGTACCAGGAGAGTCAGGCTGAGCTGGAAGCTGCCCAGAAGGAGTCTCGTTCTCTCAGCACTGAGATCTTCCGGATGAAGAATGCCTATGAAGAAATGCTTGACCAGGCTGAGACGGTCAGACGGGAGAACAAGAACCTCCAGCGTAAGTTCAGATGTCTGTCACCTGGGATCCACCATAAGCCCTAAGATGCTTTCACATTTCTGGACTACCAGAGCTCTGATTCTTCCCAGGGTTTTGTTCTTTATGATTTTCCCAAAAAGGTGGCAAATGTCTTTCTTGCTCAGGTGATCATGAAATCACCTGCAAGCAAATGCCTATAGCTCATTAAAGCATACTATTTCCTCCTCCTTCACATCATCATAATCCCACACATGGATAGGGACCAGATTAACTGAATAGACAGAAATGATGATGAGTCTAAACTTTTTTCAGATGACTTCAATCACTGTCACTAGAAAAAAAATCTGAAGGGTTGTCTGTCTGCTGATTATTGGAGGTTCATGCAACTGTGGCACAAGGGATTGGCATTTAATAAGCAAACTAACTATATAAAGAAAATATAACTCAGATCCTTTTTGTGAGCTGAATGGTCACTGAGGTTTATCTAAGGATAAATTGAGCAATCAAACAGGACTGTCTCTGGAGATGTAATTTTATTACCCAGAGGAAGCTGACATTATTTTCTGAGCTCACTCCAGCTGTTCCTTCTCATTTTCAAATTGCACACTGAACTAGGATGAGCCACTTATCAGAAATAAAGATTGCACATGAGAGAAGACCTATTAATAGTTCAGTTGGTTAAAACTTGGTGCTAATAATGCCAAGGTCACAGGTTCAATCCTGTAGTGATTCAGTTAGGAGTTGGACTCTATCATTGTGAGTCCCTTCCAACTCAGAATATTTTGGAATTCTATGATTCTCTGATTTCTCCTCACTGCTGCATCCCATTACATCAGTTCCCTTCTATCACTCCCATTGTCAAAGAGCAATTGCAAGTGCCACTGATAACATTATCTAAGATGAGCTGAGTATGTGTTTTCTGGTTGCAGAGGAAATTTCTGATCTGACTGAACAGATTGCTGAATCTGGAAAAGCAAATCATGGGCTGGAGAAAGCAAAGAAGCAAATTGAGCAAGAAAAGTGTGACCTACAAGCAGCATTAGAAGAAGCAGAGGCAAGTGTCCTCAATAAGGGGCCTGCTTTCAGAGAAATCAAGAATGGAGAAAATTTAAATATATATTTTATGTTCCTCTTTATTTCTAAACTGTCCCAAAGGTGCAGTAAGAGAGCACAGACAGAATAAACAGCACCAAATAACACTCCTCTTCCATACTAATGTGTCATTCCTTGTTGTGCTATCATGCACAAAAAACCTCAGTCCCAGTCTAAAATTGAGCTCATTTTGTAACATCTGTTTGAATTTGCTCCCAAGGAAAGCTGAAGAAAAGTAATTTTTATTTCAAAACACTGCTATTTTTTTTTCTAGCCAAGTTAGTCAAGGATGTTTTCAGAGAACGTCTAATCAATACTTAAAAGTTGCCTCAGTGTCACCCCCTGCTCAAAGCAAGCTGACTGCTGAAGAGAATTAAGACAATATTTCTTGAGTTCCTTCACTTTGAGTGAATGACAGTCAGTAACATGTTTAAAGTGGAGTCATTTCATAGGAAATGGGTTCTCATGAACATGAAGGGGTTGTTGGGGATCAGCTGAATCTTGGAGTACACTGCCATGTTTTGCTGCATACTAGGTCCCGCAATTGCATGATTTCTCCTTCCTTACTTTCTTTGGCTATCCTTCAGTTCTCCATTACTGCCTGTCTTTTGGGAAACACTTTATACTTCTGCATGACCACATCTGATTCTCCACAAAATGTCTTTGAGATCACTTCATGGTGTACCTAGGGCCTACCTCAAACACAGAATTAACTGAGGTTGGACAGGATCTATGGAGGTCTTTAGTCCAACTTCCTGGTCAAAACAGGGCCAACTCTGAACATACATTAGGTTGCTCAAAGCCTTGTGTAATGGATTTTTATAATTTTTAAAGATGAAGATGTCACAGTAGTGCTGGATAACCTTTTCCAGTGTGGCATCATTCTCATGGGAAAACATTTTAATCTTTATATGCAATTAGGATTTCCCTCATACCAACTTTTGACTGTTGCCTTTTGTCTTTTTGCTGTCCACCATGAAGAAGAGCCTCACTTTATTTTCCTCTGTAACTCCCCTTAGGTAGAAAAAGAAGTGTAAAACAAGTGGCACATCTCTAGATCTCACTAGATGGGTGGGCAGTAGGAGCAATATGTATTGATTGAGAAATCCATCTGCTCTAATTTATACATCTTAATGTCATCAATCTAATCCTGAATTTGTCACAGTATGTTCATTCTGGAATCACAAAAGAGAAACAGGCAGCTCTGGAGAGTCTGTTCTTAAAAGGGATACCAGGGCTACATCAACTGTTCCATTCTCTGGATGTGCTTAGTTCTGTCCACTGGTTGCAAAGACCCATCTTCAAGCTTTTAACGCCTTTGAACTGAAGCTAGATGGTACCAGTACCAGAGGGAAAAGCCTGTGTGGAAGGTGAACATGCCCACACAGTCACTGGTGTGGGACTAAGTGTAGAGACCCTAAGCAGAATACATTGTGGAGTTGCAAGAGAAGGCAAGCCGCTTATGAGCAGGAGGCTTGGCTGTCCTATTTTATGTTCTCATATGATTTGTTATCTCTGCAGTGTCAACATAACCCTCAGTGCCCAGACCTTGTGGTATCGGAGGCATTTTCCTAAGGAATATTATTCCTAAATTACCATTTAATATCCAACTGAGGTACAGTGACTCTTGAGTATGGGGTAGCAGCTTTTTCAGTGCTTGGCCTTTTCTAAAGGTCCACAGCAAGGCAAATACACCTGCCCTGCTGGCTGCAAAGGGTCACATTTCTGCATGGACATTTCCCACCAAGGGGCACTGTTTAGACAAATGATAATATTTTAACCCTGACAGGGCTCTTTAGAGCACGAAGAGGGAAAAATCTTACGTGTTCAACTGGAGCTGAACCAGGTGAAGTCAGATGTTGATAGAAGGACTGCAGAGAAAGATGAGGAAATTCAGCAGCTGAAGAGGAATCACCAGAGGGTATTAGAGTCTATGCAGACCACGCTGGATGCTGAGATTAGAAGCAGAAATGATGCTTTAAGGCTGAAAAAGAAGATGGAGGGAGATCTGAATGACATGGAAATACAGTTGAGGCATGCCAACTCTCAGGCAGCAGAGACACAGAAGCACCTTAAAGCCGTGCAAGGGCAACTCAAGGTAGGGAACCACAAGGCTACTATCCCACAGGTCTTTTCCATTCACTCTGCTTGCCTCTGAGTCTCGTGGTGCTTTCCACCCCTAAGGATTCCCAGCTCCATTTAGATGATGCTTTGAGAGAGAATGATGACCTGAAAGAACAGCTTGCCATGGTAGAGCGTAGGAACAATCTGATGACAACAGAAATGGAGGAAATGCGAGCTGCTATGGAGCAGACTGAGCGAGCCCGGAAAGTTTCTGAGCAGGAGCTGACAGATGCCAGTGAGCGAGTGCAGCTGCTCCACTCGCAGGTATTTGGCATCTCCTAGTAAAGGAGATTACCATGGGCATATGGGAGTGGCACAAATGGGGTAGCAGTGACCTGTCTTCTGCCTGTCCCAACAGAACACAAGCCTCCTCAACACCAAAAAGAGACTGGAAGTGGACATTACTCATTTACAGAATGAAGTTGAAGACAGCATTCAGGAAGCCAGAAATGCAGAGGAGAAAGCAAAGAAAGCGATCACAGATGTGAGTCCTCTTCCTTGCCTCCTTTCCATTTTACACTTTAGCAAGGCAGCAATCAGGTGGAATAGAACAAATTCTTCAACAGAAAATATCTGTGACACCAGTCCCACATAGACTTCATGCAGCCCTGACCTACTGCTTACCTCAGCAGAAGACCCCTTCAGAAAGGGTCCTGCTGTCCTGCTGTATTGAAGAGGCATCCCCTCTTCCCTTCCCCAAACCCATTCACTTTCTCTTCCAGAATAAATGTAATAGACAGGATAGAACAGATGGTGGCAAAATTGTAATAGGAAAAGAGTTATTTGAACCAAGGCCTCTTTAGACACAGCACAAAACAGCAGAAATTAAGACAAAAATCATACACACTTCTATAGGAATGCTAGACATGTAAGAAATAAAAAGAGAGAATATAAATTTTCATTTAAATAAGGCTACAGTTCCACAGCATCAGAAGTAATAATGCTTAGGACCATCTAGGAAAGGTATATGGAAATGAAACAGAAAATAGTGACACTATTGCATCAAGTCCTGGTGCACCAGTGTCTAGTCCTGACTGCCCACCAGCAGCTTTGCTGCATGTCCTCCTGACCTCTCTGCCCTGCCACACTGGGGACAGCTATCCATCCTGGATCCTGAGCATCTCAGCAGGCACAAGCTTTTCAGTGCAGTTTGAGGTACTCAGGGTCATTTCATTGGCAAAAACTACTTAGCAGTCTGACTCTGGCAAATTTAGGCACCAAACAGCCAAAAACTCAAAATCACTAGGGAGCCAAGAGATTCAGAGTGCTTGCTGGTGATGCTTCATGATACCACTAATTTTCACTGACTTAAAAAATAAAACTTTGGTACTGAGCCATTTGCATGCCTTAATTTTTTTTTTTCTTTATGTCAACCCTGGCTGTTCTCCAACGTGGAACAGTTTTAGAAATACAGACTTTGAGCAACAGTGGTCCTATTTGTGACAGACCCTTAGCACAGCCATGGGCATTGACTGAGATCATACAGGGCCACACACCAGCACGAAGCTGGGCCTTGCTCCCAGGGACACAGGACTGCCGGGAGGTGTATTTATAACAAAACTGTGCTCTACAACCAGGCGGCCATGATGGCAGAAGAGCTGAAGAAGGAGCAGGACACCAGTGCCCACCTGGAGAGAATGAAGAGGAATCTGGAACAGACAGTGAAAGATCTGCAACACCGTCTGGATGAAGCAGAGCAGTTGGCCCTGAAAGGTGGAAAGAAGCAACTCCAGAAACTAGAGGCGAGGGTATGTTGAAGACTTGGGTAGACTGAAGTGAAGTTTCTGACTGGGCTTTTGATTGCTGGAACCTCTTGGGAGGGTGACAACAGTGACAGCCCCAGGTATTCCAAGAAGGTTTGATGAGTAGTCAAGCATTGCAGCGTGGGCAAGGAACTTGAGAATGAGTTCATAAAAACTGAGTGGGCAAAAATGAGGGCAGATAAACACTGGGGAGACACAGACAGTAACTTTTATCTATGGAAAAGTAATTTAAAACATACTTAGCTGGGGATGAACTTGGAACTGGCAAATATAGCCCAGACAGAAAGATCTCAGCCTCATCCAGGACAGGCCTCAGGAACTGTTCAATGTGCAATAGAAACAAAAACCTAAAAGAAAAAAAAAAAAATGGGCTTCATTAGGAAAGGTACTGAGAGCAAGACAGAGAGCATCCTTGCCACTATAGTAAATATAGCATGTGCAGTTCTGGTCTCTGCAACTCAAGAAGGATCTGAGGAGCAAAGCCTTATGAGCATTTACAAACAAGACTAGGACTCTGCCATTTTGAGAGATCAGGACATCTTCACCTGGAGATCAGTTTAAAATAAATTAAAGGAAGTACTTTATGGAATGGGCAGTGAAATTCCGGAACCTGCTGCCATGGGAGGCTGTAGAGGCAGCTGGTAAAAGGCTCGCAAAGGGAGTAGAAATCAGCAGGTTTATAGACATACTTAAGGGAACAGGCATAGGTATGTCACACCTTACACCTTTGATCTAATGGCTGTGGAAACTGAACAAGATTGAAGGGAGTAGACAGCAGCCAGGTTTCCATGCTGTCCCTCAATAGGATATGCTGCTGCCAGCGGCAGAGCACTTACCTGACCCACTTATTGTGCTCTTCAGTTGTTTCTGTTCCAAAATACAGCACAACTGGCTGGGAATTCAGTGCTTTTGGCTTTGGAAGGAAATATCCACACAGAAACAAAAACATTGATATTCAGGTTTGTCTGATACAAGCTGCAGAAGATGGGTGGAGCATTGGGAGGTTGTTAAGGATTGCTCATGAGGATGAGCTGGACTCAAAGATAACAAATGAAACAGACTTTCACCATTTACCTGATGAATATTAATATAATTCTCTCTTCGATTTCCTCTTCTCTGACAGATTTAAACCTAATTTTGATTATAAATGCTCTAGGTATGCACAGCTTACCTTTATATATCCTTTTATAAATAATTATGGATTCACACACTACTAACATAGCATGGTGAGAAGTTTTTATCTAGTCTAGACCCAAGAAGTAGCTACAGGAAGCTGCCCTGCTCTGTCTGCCGCTTTCTCTGCAGCCTTAATTCACAGAACCCTGGTTCCCAGGATCCTGCAGCAGGATCAGCAGCCATTCTTGGCAGCTTGCTATCTTCACCATGATTATGTGTTTCAGATTAATGAGTTAGAAAATGAGCTTCATGCTGAGCAGAAACGAGGAATAGAGTCCCTGAAAGGAGCTCGCAAGTATGAAAGAAGGCTGAAGGAGCTCACTTACCAGGTATTTCAAATCCTCTGGCATCTTACATGGATCACCTCAGTCTTCCAAAGCTGACTTGATTTTCTCTTCCTACAGTCTGAAGAGGATAAGAAAAATATTCTCCGTCTCCAAGACCTGGTGGACAAACTGCAATTAAAAGTGAAAGCATACAAGAAACAGGCTGAGGAAGCTGTGAGTTCAGGACTCTTCAGTGGGCCCTGGGTAGAGATTTCCAGAAGATTTGGGCTCTGTAGGTCATTGAAATAATTGAATACTCAGTTTGACTGGGCAGCTATGGCCACTGCCTTTGAATATTCTTTATTTTATAAAAACAGCTCAGAACAGAGTGGACGTAGCTGTAATTATCCTGGAACTCTTGCATTTTCAGAGCCACACAAGCCAGTTTTCCCAGCTGGAACTGAGCAGGACTAATTGTTCTGTCTCTCAAGGGGTCACATTGTTGATGGTACTAGATAGAAATCCACAGGGTACTGGCGACGCAGGGATGTACCTTTGAGGCTAAAACAGGTGATATTACTGTGGCACAGCCACAGGTGTTAATGGTAACAGCATAATGTTATTTGTGTCCATGTCACTGACAGTGCTGTCTGACTTTCAGGAAGAACAGGCAAATATTAATCTCTCACGGTGCCGCAAGGCCCAGCACGAGCTGGAAGAGGCTGAAGAACGAGCTGATATTGCTGAATGTCAGGTTAACAAGTTGCGAGCCAAAAGCCGTGACATTGAAGGCCAGGTGAGTTGGAGGGATGCAGAGAGGGACCATTCCTATGCACTCAGTGTGACAAAGATCTCTGCCCAAACACCTGGAACGCAGCCATAGCTTATTTGTCCCACTCTTTCACTGGAGTGTCCTCAAGGGCAGAAATTGGCACTTATTCAAAACCAGTGCTTTTTGAAAGTCTTTTTGGTGCCTCCAAAGAGTCAGCCCAAATATGATCATCTCTAAGAATTCAGGTCTTTCAGCAGAATTGGGAGATAATAGTTCTTCATCGGTAAAATGGCAGTACATTTGCAATAGCCACAAACCTGAAACGAGACCACTAATAATTCAGTTGCTCTAGTATCCTCTACATTATCTTCCTATTTTTATATTTAGAAATCAGAGAAATGAGGCCCCTGAACAGAACTGAGAAAGGCTTCCTCCCAGTACAGACTTCGTTGTTTCCATCAGATACCCAGTATTTTCTTCAACTCACTGCTTTCTTCAAGTAACCAGGTGTGTGTGTGTGTAATTAATATATCTAGCCAACCTTAAGTAGAAGCTATGAGAAATAAAAATAATCCTGGGTGATGCTCTGGTGAATGTAAGGACTATGCATTCACTATGAGATGGACAGTGAGAGTTTGTAACTGAATGCAGTGGTATGGCAGTGGTTCCCAAACTCCAGATTATGCCCTGTGCAGGGATAAGGGTTCCTAGACCAATGGGAGCACATTCCTGTTTTTCTTCTCCGTTTTGACTTTTCTCGTTGAGAGAAGCTAACAGGGACTTAGGGAAAACAGAGAGATATCTGTCAGGCTGTAACAATATGGGACTTGAGCTGGTCTGCCCTGCTGCCTCCGCAGCCTCTGCCATGACCATGTGGGGACTAGGAGAGCGGCTCCTCTGGGCAGCGCGTGTGTGTGCGGATCTGGCAGGAGTGGAGGGGGTGAGTGGGGATCAGCGCCCTACACCGTGGAGGGGTGTGTGCGGGTCTTTTTGTAGGTGTGTGCACATGTGTGTGGGGGGTTGGGGGTGTAGATGTGTGCGTGTGGGTGTGCGGGTGTGTGTGGGTGTGGGGATGTCTGTGCGGGTGAGTGTGTGGATGGGTGTGTTTGTGGGCATGTGCACGTGTGTGTGTGTGTGTGTGGGTGTGTGTGGGTGTGGGGGTGTGTGTGTGGGTGAGTGTGTGCGGGTGTGGACGTGTGGGGGTGTGTGTGTGCGTGTGTGGGGGGGGTTATTTGCACGTGTGTGCACGTGTGTGCACGTGTGTGGATGTGTGTGTGGGGGTATGGGGGGTTTGGAGGGCTTTATAAAAGGGGTTTT
>JAWWEW010000042.1:9536886-9610485 GCA_035583185.1 Anabacerthia variegaticeps | reverse complement strand
CCGTGGAGGCACTGCTGCCCCCAGACCCCTCCAAGGTGAGCTGACACACGTGTGTGCAACACGGGGGTGTATGTGTGGGCGTGTGTCTCTTGTGTGTGTGTCTGTGTGTCCGTGTGTGTGAGCGCTGTGGACCGTGCTGTTTGGGGAAGAGGAGCGCACCCGCTCCATGCAGGGCAGGGGGACGGGGACACGGAGTGGATCTGCTCCATGCATTGCGGGGGACCCGCGGGTGGGACCCGTTCCCCGCGGGGAGAGGAAGGGAGGCCTTTGCTCCTGATGGGACGGCGGCAGCTCTGCCACCCCCGCACACGGCGCAGCCCGGCCCGGCCGAGCCCCCGCCGGCGCTGACGGGACGGGCCGGGAGCCCCGCCAGGACCAGCCGCGCTGCCCGAGGACGGCGCCAGGGGGCGCTGCGGCCCCGCCGGGCCGGAACGGCGAGGTGTGGGGTGTGCGGGGAGAGGGGTGAAGGGGGTGCGGGGAGAGGGGTGAAGGGGGCACGGGGGTGCGGGCAGAGGGGTGAAGGGGGTGCGGGGGTGCGGGCCCGCCCCGGGAGCCGCCGCAAGGCCCCGGCGTAGGCGGCCCGGCCTCGCCCCTGAGCGCCGCCGCCGCCCCTTGCCTGGAGCCGCCCCGAGGAGCGGAGGGAGGAGGGTGCGAGGGGATGCTCTGGCCGCGGTGCCCCGCAAAGTCTTTTGCTGAGCTCTTCCTCCAGGAGAGAACGCAGTTTTCGGAGCACACTGACAGCTCCAGGGACTCCTTGTGAAGTGTCCTGAAATACTCCTGAACTCAGACAGGTGTTCGTATGGACTCATCCTGCTGCTTCCCAGCATGCCAAGGCACCGGCAGTACTGGGTCCAGGGCTGTGGTCATGCCGGGCTGTGCCGCGTGGCTGTGCTCAGCCGGGTGGCCCAAGTGACAGCTAATGGCTCTGGCTGCTCTCGGTCCCATTTCTGTCTTCCAGGAACCTGTGCCATCACCCCCCACCCTCTGGTCACCCCAGCCAAGGCTCCTGCCTCCTCCCATTCACGTTCAGCACTCAGTGGCCCTTCCTCCTGTGTCATTCCTTTCTCCTCTTGTATTCATCTGCATTCATTGTTCCCTTACCCTGCGTTGCATTTGGGTTTCTGTCATCTTCCTCCTGTGCTTTATACCCTGTCATCACTGTTGGCTGTAACCCATGTGCCTTCTGACTGACCATTTGTCCTCCAATTCCCATATGGAGTCCTTTGTGCCATTCGAGGCTCTCTGGTGTGTTGTTTGCTGATGTCCCATCAGACAGTGGTCTACCATCTGTCTGTCAAGCTAACAAAAAAAAATCCCATTGTTTCATTTCCCAGCTCCATGGCTACCTGCCATTACTGGCTCTAGCTTACATGTTCTCCAGCATGGCATTTTCTGCTGTCAGATATGGATGTGGACAGCCAGATCAGAAACACAGCAGTCTGTGACGTGAACTTGTGGTTTTGTCCAGCCCCCCAAACTGCAGGTCCTGCCCAGACTCTCACATGACACGATGCAGTTTTCATTGCACAGCTGTGCACATTGGGACCACGTCTGCCCCAGCCAACAAACAGTGCTGTGATAAGCACAATGCTAGCTGACAAATCAGTAGATTAGCAGGGTTTATCCTTTGTTTAGTACAAACCCATTCTCAATAATCTTATTTGTAAAAGCAAGAAAAAATTGAGAGAATGAGAAACAGCTCTTGCATGGGAGTTTTGTTCTGGGGGAGTATTCTTGGAGCTATTTTTTTATACATTATGATGATGGCTGAAAACATATTTATAAAGCTGAAAGAAAAGCCTTTGTCTTAAAATTTCTTTGCACTCCCAGAAGCTTCTAGATTCTTCATGTAGTTGTCATGAGATCTATAGAGCCCTCTGAGTCTTTTGCTTGTCCTGGTATATCAGGAAGGGAGAGGCAACGGGGTGACCAAATGCATGAGCATGGTGCAGGAGCCAGCACTGGCTGTGCCTTGGCACACTGGGCAGCTGCAGGGAGGAGCAGTCTGTGGGATCATGTGTCTTGACGCAGTAGTGTTTCAGTATAGAAACCTGTTAGGTGTGAGGCTGTACATTAGCTTCACTGGCTTTCTTTTGTGACCACAGACCATGTCACCTTAAAAATGGCAGCACACTCATGTCATCTGTTCTTCAGACACTGCTACCTGTTCAGTCATGGATGTCCACACAGAGAGACTGAGAAGGCAAGAGAGGGTGTGGAGCCTCCAGAGCCTGGCAAGGGCCTGAATGCAGGTCTGTGCTCAGCAGTTCTGGTAGCAACTTTAGTCTGTTCCCAGCTCAGTGGGTTTTGTATTTCTGTATCTCTCTGCTTAGTTCTTTGCACTCAGTTTATAGGATATGCAGGTGTGTTTTAGCATTCTGAAGAGAAGCAGGCAGTTCTGGAAAATAGAAGAGAGACCGAGGGGACAAAAAAAAAATAAAAAATCCCCCTCAAAAAAAAGCATGGAAAGCTGTAAGGAAAATGAAATAGAATAACTGGTGGGTTTTCCAAATAAACTTGATTTCTTTAAGAACAAGAAATAAATCATTTTTCATTTAGTTGAACCAGAGGTAACGAGATATAAATATTTGTTATATTAGGAAATAAAAAAGTACTCTTTACTTTAGAATAGTAACAAATTAGCTGATTAAGAAGGCTGAAGCTGTGTCATACCTCAAAGTGTATGAAGGATAATTCTTGCTGGTTTGCCTATCTGCAAAGTCAAAAGGAGAATTAAAATGCTGATCTAAAACCACACCACAGAGCTCATCCCCTATAGGCATGGTGCCTGCTCCTCCTTTGAGGTCCCGGGGGAACAAATAGAAGTGGGATTCATTCCAGTGGCCTACCAAATTCCCTTTCAAGCCTGCAGGATCTTTTGCTAGGAAAAGGGTAATTTGTGCTGAGAGTTACTGCCCCTTTGCTTATGTGGTGACTGACATCAGAACTTTCTGCAGAAAACTGAGATTTCTCAGGTATAAGACGGGGCTCCCATACGCCACCACTGTTCCATATTTGTGTTAGTATCACACTCAGCATGAGAGGAATCAAGGTTTATCTCTTTTTAATCACATGGTCTAATTCACCTCATGTATTTGTTTTAATTCTATGAACAATGAAACCTTTATTATTTCAACCTGGGACAAAACAACTCCATGCATCAGTTCAGACTGGGGATTGACTGTAGGGTAAAGCCCTGCAGGAAAGGCATTGGGATTCTTGTGGAAAGCAAGCTGAACCTGTGTCAGCAGTGCTTCCCTGCAGTAACAACAGTCATGGGATTGCATCAGTGGCCAGCAAGTGGAGGATGTGGTTATTCCCCCTGCCTGATACAGGTGAGGCTGCATCTGCAATCCTTGTGCAGTTTTTAGAAACCCCCACCCCCCCATTGTATGGGAGATGTTGGCATACTGGAGAGGCTCCAACAACAGCCCCAGTATTGGTCAGCAGGAGCATGTGTCATGTAAGGAAATGTGATGGGGATTAGATTTCTTTGGCCTGCAGAAGGGAAGGCTGAGGGGTATCATTGCAGAGACACTCCTGAAAAGGGAGGTGAGAATTCTGATGCATCCAAGCTTTTCCTGGAAGTGAAAGAATGAGAGGCAATGGTGTCATGTTGCAAACCAGGGATATTCTTTTTCAACAAAAGAAGCACATTATTTACCACGAGAGTGCTGCATCCTAGGGACAAGCTGGCCAGAGAGGTTGTAAAGTCTCCATCCTTGGGATTTCCAGGATACATGTGGACAAAGCCCTGAGTGATTTCAGCCAGCTTTGAAGTCAGCCCTGCTTGGAGTAGAAGATGGGACTTGAGTGTACATTTTTCACTGATTCAACTGGACTCACTAATTTAGCAGGAAGCAAGTTGCATTCTGCTGTTTGAGGACTGATCAATTCACTTGAAAGGCCAGAAGCACAGACCTGGTACAAGGGACAGAAAGGTCAGGACCACGCAGGGAGCAGGGAGGGTGGTGATCAGGGAAGGACAACACGGGAAAGAGGTCTCTGTCTCATGCACTGTCCAAGTGAACAGCCACCTACTTCAAATCACCTGCTTCAGTCTGTGAGACCTCAGAGTGGTGATTTCAGGGATAAAGTGCCAACCAACCTCCTTTTTGCGATATTTTTACAGTATAGATTTGTAATCTCCATCCTTGGAGATATTTGAAAGCTGTCTGGACATGATCCTGGCTAACCTGCTCTAGGAGGCCCTGCTGTCGAGGGGGTTTGTACCAAATCACTTCCAGCATCACCTGCAGCATTCCCTTCCAACCTCAACCACTCTCTAATTCTTATTTTATCTGTTATGTTTAATATTGTCTATCTCCAGCCATACAGCTTCACTCACAGCAGGATGCTTCCTTTCATGTATTGGTACCTCTGCCCCTTGTTTAAACAAAATTCTAGGAAAAATTCAAAATCTGAGAATGAAATTTCTAATAAATTCTAATTGAGTTGAAAAATTGTGTTGTGTGTATTTTTCTGTTGTGGGTGTTGACCCTGGCCAAATGCCAGGTACTCAGGCCCATAGAAAAGGGGGAAGTAAAAAAAAACTATGAAAACCAGAATAGCAAAATCAAAGCAATATATATATATATATTTACGCTTATATACAGTTACAGATATGTATATACATAGAAGCAAAGGAAACTAAGCTACTACATGCACATACAGCAAGAACCAATCACAAAAAAAACACCACTCAGCATGGCTGAGAACTCCCCACCCCTCCCCCTGGGTGAGACACCAGAGGGAGGGATGCACCAATACACACGTGCACAGCAAAGAATAAGCAAAATACTTCCCAAAGACAAACGTCTCGGCTCCTCAGAGCGTCCCAGTACACCACTGGTCCACCCAGACTAAGAAAGAGCAAACAGCTCATATCTGCAGGCCTGCTCCCATCACAAAGAATGGCTAGCAAGGAGCTTGCTCACTGCTTTGCCACGGGAAGAGAACTGACCTCTGGCTTCCTCCCCTTCATTTTATATCTCTGCTTACATAAAGAATAAGATGGAATACTTCCCTAGTTATGACCTGGTTGCCAGGAAAAGGCCTAAACCAAACCACTACACTATGTATGGTTTACATGTCTGGAGTTTTCTTACAATTACATTATTAGGATTATCACCATTTGTTTTAAATTTTCCTGATCATCTTAATCTGCAAACCCAGACTATTGCCTTTCTGAGGCACTGGCATATGAGATCCCTGTTATCTTTTCTTTCCACAGCATTGGGCAAGGGATCACAAATTAGAACCATCTCTACTAGTCAGAGAAATACACCTGATTTTCAGAAACTCTTCTTTCTGCACTCATTCTGACCACAGGAGACTGTCTGATAAAACCCTCTGGATACTTCCTTCCTCTCAGCTATTTCCTGGGTACCCAAACCTTGCTAGATATTTGAAGTTAAGATCACTGTGGGTTTTTGATACGAGAATGGGTCCCTGCCCCAGATAGTCCCTACAGCCAACTTCACAGTCTTTTGGACAGCTCCAGGTCCGGGTGTAGCTTGCAGGAGTTCAGGAATGGTGACCCTACCTTTTTCCCACTAACCCACTGCTGTTGGCAGAGAAGTGGAGTAGCCTGGAAATACAAGCAAAGGGACTGGAGAGTCACCTGTGGAACTGAGAAAAATGTGGAAAAGGCTGGCCACAGTGAGCGGGATTGGCTGGGTCTTTGTCAGAGGCGAGTGGTGGATGTGCGGCACCCATTTACAGAGACAGTTTGTTGCCAACCTGTTGATTGTAAATGTGTGTCAGCAACAGCAGATTTTGAAGATTAAAGCTGTCAAGGGAAAACTAATGCTGAGTTTCCAAGAGTTTGTGGGATTGGATCCTCATCTTCAGTACTACTCAGGATGAACATAGTTCTTGCCTAATTCTTAGAGACTTTCCTGCATGAGTCATTGTTCATGAGAGAATAGCAGCTTTATACACAGATGGTTGTAGAACAGAGACACCATTGAGAGGCAAACACTGAGACATCTATGTCCTGCAGATACAGGCACACACACACACACACAGATCAACAACTTTATCCACAGAAAGCAGTCAATCCTGCTCAGTGTGTTGAGGCAGAATCTCTACTCTTTCATGACATAAGAAATCCCTGATGGAATTCAAGTAATGAGCAATTCATGCTGAAGAGGAAAGATTAGTTGTCAGGAAAATATGAATGTCCAAACCAGCACACCCAGAGGGAGTTTGCCTGGAGGGCTGCCTGGCTGGATTGCTCTTCTTTACTTAACTGGCCAGAAACCTAGTTCTCCATGAGATCAAAAGAGAAGATCAGATGTTCTGAACTGAGCAAGCTGTTGTAGATTATCTGACAAGCCCAGATCATATCACTAAGACTGATACTAAGCCAGAGAGAAGATATTTGAAGGAAAGTCGGGGTGTTTTCATCAGAGTCCTCTTGGGATGTTTTCCTGCTTTTCCAGTGCCTCTCCATGTAATTTGGACAAGGCCCTTATAACGCTTAAAGTAGATCATGCCCATATCTCTATATGGAGGTAGCTTTCAGTTCAATGGTTTAGGTTTGGACATCAGTGCAACTCTTAAGTCACTGTGGGTGGGTTGAGCAGATAAAACAGGCAAGGGATAGGTTCCAAAACACAGTGCCTGCACTGGAAACCCTTGTTACAGAATGTTATGGATGCTCAAATTTGGCAGAATGGCATAGGCCCAAAAAAAAAAAAAAAAAAAAAAAAAAAAAGGACCAAAAAAAACCAAACCACAAAACCCCTAAATAGTGGAATACTGAAGTATTAAATACATAATACCTCCTCTAACCAGGGAGGACCTGAGTCATCATTTGCTGCAAATCAAGAGGATGTTGTCAGAAATGTCCCTCTGTACCTGTCCTTTTCCCTAGATTTCTGCTATAAAATATTGGTGGAGATGGGATAATAAACCAGGCAGTCTGATCCAGAAATATTTGTCTTATGTTGTTGTATAACACTTAGAAGCTGAAATCCAAGTAGTCACATTTTGCTTGTTATTGATACTGTAACTATGATTTATAGATAATTTCTTCTTTTCAGTGACTTTTCCATTTAGCATGGAAAATTAACCATTCAGTAAACCCAAAAAGATTAAACACTCAGTGACCTAGTATTTATAGAGCTGGAAGAAGAGAGGACAAGGCTACAGTATCTGCTCTAATGAGTAAAAATAGTTAGGATTCATTGAGATGGTCTGAAGTCAGGCTTGACCTCTTCTTTGTGAGCATTCTGGCCACCATGTAGTGTTCTGCATGTTTAGTTTGCAGCACGAGGAACAGCAGTGAGATGGACAGAGAGAAGCTCTCATTTGAAATTCTGTAGGCAGCTAATAGGAGCCCACAGCTGTAACTGAGACTGTTCAGAGCCCCAAGAAGAGATGAACACTGAACTGCTGGAGAGAAGGCTTGGCATAACCCTTTCAAACAGGGGTTTGTGACAATTGGCTGCTGCTCACACCTAACCCTGAGGCAAAGCATCAGAGTTATGAGTCACATTTCTATGACCAATTGTGTGCCTGTCATGTAACAGGGTGGGACCTGCCCTGCCTCTCAGTAGGAAATATGTTGACTGGAAGCAGGCTAATGTTATTGGAACAGTTTGTTATTCTCAGCCCACTTCCAAGAAAGGAGGTGAATGAAAGCAGTCATCTCTCCAGGTGAATTATCCTGGCAGGCCAATCCAGTTTATTCTCGGGTGAATCACCACAAGGTGTTCATGTAATATCACTGTCCATTTATAGACAGACTACATTTGTTTATGTCTGACTCTAAAATATTCCATACAGCTCTCTGCACTACTAAGACAAAGATGACTAAACCTGCCCAGGAACTTCACAGTTTTACTATGACCACAGCCAGGCAGGGTACTGCACATCTAATCTCTTTTTCAGAGTTGATCTTGTACAAGTGGAGTTCCAAGTTCAGCAGAGCCACCTGAAAAACTTCTGAAGTCAGAAATCAAGGGTAAAGCCATTCTGTATCCTTTAGTGCTTTTTTTAATTCATGTTTGATTCACATATTTGATCATATGAACATGACTCATAAATCTGAGTCCTCTGCTTGGAATGTTTGAGGTCCTGGATGCCTAAATTTCCAAGTGTAATACTCAAAAATCCCTAAATTGTTGTATGCTGTCCTGCTCTCTCATTCAGCCCATGCATTCTCTGGGAGTTGCTGACATAAAGGAGACTGTAGAGCAGATGAAATTTCATTCTGAGCTCCTGTATCTGTTCTTATATCTTTGCTGTTCAGAGCACTGAGAATGGCCCCTTCCACCAAAAGCTAGAGCTTTTAAGCATTTCAACAACTGAAAGTGTCTTCTGTGTACAGACTCAGAACATTTCCTCTCCAACAATTAAACTAATTTCTGCTAGTCATTTAGACTTCTAAGGTCATTTAAAGATCGAGTGCTACATTTGGTTTCTTTTTTAGTCTGTTTCATGCCTGGTTCCTGGCTTCATGAGACCTGATGCTGCTGTCTTTTGCAAACAGGTATGCCAAATCAATTAATCACTTGAATCTCCAGTCCATCATGGTTAAAAAGTGCTCCCATGCACCTATGCCAACCCTCCCTCATTGTGCACTCTGCAGGATCTGTTCAGTGGAGACAGCTGGAGTCATTTAGTTCTTTTTCATGGGCTAGACACATTGTCAAATGTTGCTTTAAACAAACAAAACGCTGACCATGCTGTTCCTACAGCTATCAGAAGTGAACCTTCTTCTGCTTATTCCCAATACGTTTTTAGATCCCTCTTCAGGGTATCTGCCCATCTGTACAGGGCTTGTTTTAGTGGTGTCATTTTAAGCTGCAGGTACAAGCTGTGAAATCATGGAATAAGCTCTCTTTGACTGGATGACCATAGCAGAGGCTCTCTGCAGTGTTATATGAAGTTGGTTCTTTCTCATTCTCAGATAACATTTCTTGACACTACAGTTTCTTAAAAAGTTAGATGGCCAAAACTGAGATCTTCACCCAGGGCTCTTTGGTGACAAGACAAAAAGAAAAAAGCCCTTTCAAGATGTCACCCTAAACCAGAATATGTTCACATGATACTAATTTAGAACTCATTTCTTATTGCTAATTCTACCCTTCTAGAACAGACGGCAGAGTGAGAATGACAGTTGTGATGGCTCAGGAAATAAATTCAGAAAGATCTTCCAGGCAGAGGGATTGTTTTGAACATCCAGTCAGACCTGCTGTGTACTGCCCAGGGAACACCTGCATCCATCTGAGATTCTTTAGCTGAGCTGAAACAGAAGGTAGGAAACAAGGCTGAGACTGAAAGCAGAGCAGTTCACCCCAGTGCCTAGTACCCTTGAAATGGTAAATTTGCATGTTTCTGGGATGGCTTCTATATCCCATTGTGACTCTGGCTCTGGTACCTTATGCTAGATAAAAAAGCTGCCTATGCTCAGAAATAATTTTCTTCATAGACAGCAAGCTTCTTCCCCTTTAACATCCTTCACAATACAGACATTACATGATGCAGAAGCAAACACTGGCCCAAGCCTTTGGCAAGAGCAGCTCTCTGTGCAAGAAATAAAGCCATCCGGAGTTGAGGAGCAGGGCCAGACATAACTCAAGAGAAACCAACAGTTGTAATTATCTGCACAATGAAATGAAGACCTGCTTAACAGATATTTGCCTCCAGTGGCTAAAAGGTATCCTCTGACAGGAACCGAGCCCTTCTGCTTACAGACTGGACATTTGTACATAAGCCAAAGTAAAGTTGTAGTAACAGGTTTAGGAAGAAATTTTAAAATAAAAATCAAGTCAGTGTTTACATTTGGGCTTGCCTGCTGAAAAGCTGAAGTTTGTAATTGCTTCAGGGAGTGGACAGTTCTAGGACTGAAACCCTACTAAGGGTTTCTCATCAAGAAAGTTCAAGCAAAGAAGGACAGGAGCCTTCAAAGAAATCAGAAAGGGAGACAGTAAGAAAAAAGAACAAGCTGGAAGTAGAGGAAAAAAATAGCAGAGAATAAACTGAAGAAGACATCATTGAAGTATTCTGTTAACATCAAACATAAGAAAAATAAAATTTAAATTAAACTTCATTATTTTACATGAAAGCTCTAACCTATTTGGATCCAAGTTACAATGTAACAAAGCTGAGTTTGTATATGCTGAAGAAAAATACGGGATTTGTTTCGATTTCAGTTCTTGTCTTCTATAAATGGCATTGTTAGAGAATACTGCTGATAGATGTACCTGGATGTGTGCCATGATATCAGGTCTGTGGAGTTTTGCCAAGCAAGGCACAGCTGGTAGGATAATACCACATAATGGATCATAGCTCAGTAGTTATCAGCTTAAATTCTTATCAAAAGGGGATGATTTAAAGCAATTTATCACAATTCAGAGAATCAAAAATAGGACTGTGGAAACTAGTCTGAAAATTGTTTAAAGAATCCTAACAAAAAACCCTGAAGAATTCAGCTCAGATTGCTGCCATCTAAATGAAGGACAGCTACATTGAAAGTCATCTTCTGAAAGGCCCAGGAGAAAAGCTACAGGCAGGCTACCTGAGTGCTCACTTCAGAGAAGCAGGTATTGTGAATTTCCAGGAAGAGATGGAGAGAAAAATAGTTTATTAAAGTGTCACATAAATAAAAAGCCTGTACAGCCCCAAGCTAGGAGACACACACAGTAAAACATTATGGACGCAATGGTGGTTAATTTTTTGAACTCACACCTCACTAGTGATTGCAAAGCACGAACAAATCAAAAGGAGAAACCAGAGACTCTCCCTCCATAAAAAAAAATAAAAATAAAAAATAATAATAAAAAAAAAAAGATGGAAGGAAAAGAAATCTGTATCTTAGTAACAGAACAGGCCATACAGAAGTTAGTGGCCAGATGGGGTCTGTAAAAAGGACTGAGCTCCCAGCAAAACACAAAATTTTGCAGAACTTGTGGAGTGGCTCACAGAAGCACCCGCAACATTTCCACTGGGACAGAAATTGATGCATGTCTTGAAATGCAGGACCTGCCCCAGCACCTGCTCCCTGAAGTGAGTCGCACAGACATAGGTAGACACAGGCAGGTGAATGCCTGACTGTCATGCATTGCAGTAGGTCATGGACATGCATAATGTGATGGAGTTACAGACAGGCAAGGAGCATCACACACGGGCTGCAGTCAAATGAAAATCTGCATGTCCAAATGTGCAGCATACAAACGGGCACCCTCATGTAACAGAATGAGACAACAACTAAGTGGATTCAGTGACGGAACATGGAGACTGTTCTGTAATGCACAGAAGAAGAATCCCTGGCACAGATCTCACACACAGACACACACACACAAAGTGTGTCGAGCACACCAGTGACACACAGAGTGTCCCTCGGACAGTGTTTGTCACACACAGACACACACGCACGAAGTGTTTCTCGTGCACTCGCACACACACGGCGTCTCCCCCTTGTCTCTCAGGGTCACACGTGGTTTCTCCGTGCCGCCGACGTCAGTGTCACACACGCGGAGCGTTCTGCGCACCCGCGTAGGCTCTCCTCCCCCTCCTTCTTCCCCCTCTCCCCTCCTCCCATTTCTCCCCCTCTTCTCCTCTCCCTCTCCCGGCGTCCCGCCTCTCCCTCCCCGCCCCGCCCGGCCGTGCCCGTGGGCGCCGGGGCTGCTTCGCCGGGGCGGAGCGGCCGGACCGTCCCGCAGCCCTGCGCGCCTCGGGCGGCGGGCGCGGAGCGGCGGCGGCTGCGGGCGCGTCCCAGCGGGATGTCGGGGGCCCGCTGCCAGGCGCTGTACCCCTTCTCCGGGGAGCGGCACCGGCAAGGGCTACGCTTCGCCGCGGGGGAGCTGATCACGGTGCTGCAGGTGCCAGACGGCGGCTGGTGGGAAGGGCAGAAGGAGGACGGGCTGCGCGGCTGGTTCCCGGCCAGCTATGTCCAGCTGCTGGAGGTAGGAGCGGGGCCGGGCCCCGGGCCGAGCGGGCGGCGGGAGGCGGCCGGCCCCGGGGGTATCCCGCGGGGGTGCCGCCCGTGCCGGGGGCCCTCGCGGCTCGTAAGGCGCTGCTGCGGGGAACCCCTCGGCACCGCTGTGTCCTGTGCCCCGGGCAGGTGCCCCGGCGGAGTCTGCTGGGTGCTGGAAGAGTCTGCGGCGCTCGGAGAAGGAGCCGCCTGCCTGGCCCCGCTCCGGCAGCCAGAGCCTTTGGTACCCGCAGTCATAGCCGGGGGCAGGGCTCAGGTGCGTGGCGAGCTGCCCCGGACACGGGTTTTCACAATCGCTGAACAGCAGCAGAAGTCGGTCGCTGTGGGGAGGCAGCCCGTCAGTCACTCATGAGGACCAGATGCTGGGCAAGTTACGCCCCCTCCTCTCTCCCACTCCCCTTCCCACTCCCTTTCACTTTCTTTCGCTGAACATCTCATGGCTTTATGTTGTGGAAGAGGTAATTCAGGTATAGACTCACAGAATCACAGGATGGTTTGGGTTGGAAGGAACCCTAAAGATCATCCTGTTACACCCTGCTTGCCATGGGTGGGGACACCTTCCACTATCCCAGGCTATTCCAAGCCCTGTCCAGCCTGACCTTAAACACTTTCAGGGATGGAGCAGTCCCAGCTTCTCTGGGCAACCTGTGCCAGGGCCTCACCACCCTCATAGGGAAGAACTTCTTCCTAATATCTAATCTAAATCTACCCTTCTTCAGCTGAAAGCAATTCCCTTTTGTCCTGTCACTCCATGCCCCTGTTCAAAGTCCCTCTCCAGCTCTCTTGGAGGCCTTTTAAGTACTGGAAGATGCTCTAAGGTCTCTGTGGAGTCTTCTCCTCCTCTTCTCCCTCTCTGTTGCAGCAGTTCCCCAGATGGTTGCAGATGTGCTACCATATATGTGGCATGGCTCAGCAGGTCCCAGCAGGGTTAGGGTCAGTTGCCCAGACACAAAGGTCATGGACTTTCTGTCAGAATGCTGAGATGTTCTGTAGACTTTATTTGTTTTCAGGGCCCTGACAGTTGGGGAAACAGTTGGATTCCCACCTCAGGACTGCTTGTGTCTGAACATATTTATTTCTTTCTGTCCCATACAAGCAAGACACAATGTGAGTGTAAAATATATGTCCATGAAGAGTGCCTTCACAATCTCTGCATGTGAAATCTGAAACATCTCCTGTACCAAAGCAAAAACCTGCCATGACCCCATCAATCCTTTTCTCACTGGCCATGCCCTGTTGTCATTTGGAGGATGTGGGTATGGCAGTGGTCTCCAGGAGCATCTCCATGCAGTGACTGGGCTGAAGCCATTAGTAGCACAAGATTTCTTGGGTCAGCTTCTATTTGTCCCCCAGGTTCCTAAGCACCAGCCTGCTTTGCTTATATGCAAGGCTGACAATACCCATCTCAGGTTTTCCATGCACACCCTCTGGGGAATCCAGAAGGGCGGGAAGCAGACCCCTGAGCAGAACCTGCCCAGCAGTTGCATGTAGAACAATGTTCTGTGAGCAAATATTCTGTGCAAATGGAGATTTTGCCCACAAATTTGGCATTGTCTTTAGTTTCTCTTGTCCAAATGAATTAAAAAAAAAATGTTTCTATTGAGTTCCTGTTTCTCATTATTACCTGGACAGACAGGAAAGTGGAAGCAAAAGTTGCCCACTTGGTGCTACAAGAGTGAGGCCAGGGACTTTTCCATGCCACTAAAGCACTTGGAATTTTCTTTGTTAGTTTTAGAATGTGGGAGTCCTTTTGTTTGTCAGGTTTGCCACCTACAAGATCATTTACTGAGATATATGAATGTTTGTGATTTCACAAATTGCTAAATATTTTCACATCTAACCAGGAATGTAGGAATTTTTTGAGGCAAAAGGTATCATGATGTGACAAACTGCTCAGGAAAGGCAAGGGGGAATTGCTTCTGCAAACACCATAACTTAACTCTCCTGTCATCTTCTTGGAAATTCTGCTTTCCCTGCTTAAGTCTGAGCAAGTTCCACTGCTCTCGGATCAATGCCTGCAGCCACACAGATGTGCCCTTCTGACCCTTGACTCATGTACCAGTGAAAACTTCGCTGCAGACCAGTTGTCCACACAGCCTGGCCTCCTTTTTCTTGAGCAAACCTTCAGGAAGAAGGCAAGATAGATGGCAGGTGCTGAGTGTGCTCAGTCTGGCATGTTTTCCTTTTCTCCAGAGATGGTACCTAATAAGGACTATGAGCCAGAGTTAATAAATATGTCAAATGAGAGATAATTAATGAAATTACCAAATTTATGAGATCAGAGGTACTTGACACATATCACAGTAGATGTGCAAGAAGGAGGAAGCTCTGAGCTGAGTGTGTCTGTCCCTCATGGCTCTGGTGCAGGTAGCCTTCCCCTTCTGTACTGGTGCCTTTTCCCTTGTGTGCAGGTATACAGCTTCCTCAGGGACCTGATCTAACTGAGAGACGCCACAACAGAAATACTCTCTGTCTCTGTTTTCTCGTCTGAGTCCCTGCCCAGCCACACTGACATTGAAGCTGACTTCAGGGAGGTGGTGATAGCTCATGTCCATATAGGGCCATGGCCATGAGTCTCCTTTCTGTATCAACCAGCCCTTGCGTTGGCTTTGGGTGGCCCTGGCACTTCAGTAAGGTTTGACGCTATGTCCTGAGATGAATTTAACCACACATTGTTTTGAAACAGGAACATGTTACTCCCTCACTCTTTCCTGCCCTCATTTCCCCATGCCCAGTTCACCCCAGCAGGTACCTGTGCTCTGTCTGGAGCTCAGGGGAGAGTTGGCTGCGTTTTCTGCCACAGCAGTGACTGAATGTGGCTCACATTGTCTGAGGCATGCCAGGGCTGACAATGTTTGCCCTACATGGCACACACCTTTTCTTCTCTCAGCAAAGTCTTTCGGGTGACTGGGAGCTACCAAAAGGAGGTGGCCTTCTGAAGCCTTTGTGACTTGAAGCCTACACTGGGTTTAGACAGGAGGGCTGGATTTTCTCATTCATAGGGCTTGACAGTTATCAGCACTGGAATCTCCTCTGACAAAACTGGTTTAAAGTCTGTGCTGAGTTTTGGTCCTGAGCTGAGAGAGGGAAGTGAGAAGAGTGTGAAGAACAGCAGAGAGCAGAATCTCTCCCACTCTCCAGTGGTGGTTCAGCAGCCAGCCTGCGGCATGCTGGTTCCTGCTGGATGAAGGAGGAGAAATGACTGTTTCTGATGCTGTCACTGACTTGGGAGGAACCTGATGCACCAACAGCACCTGCATCTCCTCACAGTCATCTAGGCTGCAGCAGTGATGATCCAGCTGGCTCCTCCAGGAGCTGAGGGTGGGGCAACTCTCCTGCCTCATGTACCTTCACAATCAGTGGTAGCTCTTGGCTCTTGCAAAGAAAACTGGGTATGCATGGTTGGTGGGTAACATGAACAGGCTGTAATGACAAATGAAGAGTTGGGCAGCTCTGAGCAAACCATGAAGGTGATTTGCAGAGAACAAAACTCAGTGCCAGAGATGGGTGTTTCTGACGGCTGTTGCCTTTGCTGCCTTCTGAGTTCTCTTGCTAGCAAAAATGTGTTTTCAATTCATCCATCACAGGAGATAAAGAAAAGGATCAAAAATGTAGTAAGCATGATGCAAGAGAGACACAGGGAGGTTAAGAGGTAAAGACGTTTGGCATCTGTTCATTCCTGCTCCCATGGCAGCTGCAATCCCACAGTAGTGTGTTATAGGAAAACAGTGGTGCCTAGAAGTTTCTGCTCAGAACAGTGATGGAACCAATGAGAGCTGCAGGAGCATGTGGTAAGGATAAGCCAGAAGTGACATGTCTCTCTGAGCTCTGGAGAGGATACTGTTGTCATAGAGCAAAAGCAATAGCATAAGCCAAAAGACTATCGAAAGCAGAGAGCGAAGTGAGCATGGTTATCAGGTCCATAGTGGGATTCCAGATGGTTCCCTGAGGCTGGCTGGGTGGGAGCAGTTGGGGAGGCTGCTATGGTCTTGTTCACAGAATCACTGGGTTGGAAGGGACCTTGGAGGTCAGTTAGTCTGGCTTCCCTGGCCATGTCCGTCAGGTTTTCAGTGTGTGCAAAGTGGACATCAGAACTGTTCTGGATAACGTGTTCCAGTGTTTGACTACTCTCAGACTTTTTTGTTGTATCCTTTTAAAGGGATTTTCTGTGTTTTAATTTATTCCCATTGCATCTCATCCTTTCACTGGATATCATTGAGAACAGTCAGTCTGTGCTTTCTTTACTGTCCCCCCCCCCCCAGATTTTTATTCATATTAATAACATTCTTCTCAAGCCTTCTTGTCTTGTTGCTAAACAGTCACGGTTCTTTTAGCCTTTCCTTGTATGACAGATGGTCCAGTCCCTTAATCATGATTGCCACCCCTTGCTGGGCTCTCTCCACTATGTCCTTGTCTTCCTTGTGTTGGGAAACCATGTAGCTGTTTCTTATATTGTTGTACTCTTGGAGATAGTAGGCTAATGGACAAATGATCCCTAACCAGTAGTTCTTGAGTGTGAGAATCCATGGACACCAGGGGAATCCTGAAGGCTGCTGCCAAATTCATCTGGTTTTGCTTTAACTGAGCTTGGTCTGTGTAAGCTGATCTGCAGTGCTTGGGATCCCATTGAGTAGATACCATCAGCTTTAACCCTCACCCTTCTTTGGTGATTAATGGCTATGACAGTCATAAGATCCGAAAGTCAGGGACTTAGACCCATTCCTCCCTCTGGTGTGCTTCATATTTTTGCCTGACCGTTTGACCGCTTGAGCAGAGCCCTACAGGGCCTCTTGAAACAAGACTATTGCAGTTACAGGTTAAGTAATTTTTCTTCCCAGCCTGGTGCAAGAGGGAATCTGTGCAGATGCAGGTGAGAAGCCAGTACTGCATGGTGAACACTGGTGTAGAGCCAGTGTAGTGTGGTGTGTGATACACTGAGGGATTTATTGACAACTTGTTTCCTACCCTGAGGCCAGCTGCCTCCTCACCCCACCTGCATCACTGATGCAGAATGATGGTGTGTGTAGAAAGATCTAGATCTAAGAGCAACCTAGGACAAGTCTGAGTTGTTCCAGTTTGTGACAACCTTTATTGTGCAGAGCAACATAGATGTCAAGAGAGTAAGGTGGTGTTAGACCTCAGGGGTGTGTATTCCAGGAGGACCTGCATGGGACCATTTGGAGAAATCTCTGTTGTTTCTGCCTTTTCTACACAAGTGATTTTTGGAGGGCTGAAGAGATGTGTCATTCAGTCACATTTGCAAGCGGTTTGTTTTAAATCTATTTTGGGCCTTGCTTTTTGTATTTGTAGTTAGCTAGAAATCACTTACATAAGCAGCAGCAACAGCAGCAACACATGCAAATTTGCTGGAAATTGTCAGCACTTTTTATAGCTTCAGTCATCCCACAGATGTAAGTCTCTGTATGAAGCACAGCGTGTGCTTCCAGCATGGATGGAGGTGGCTCTGGAATCTGACTGAGCAAGCTGGACTGAGAAGGACTGCAAGCTGCCACTGATCTTGTTTGCACTTTCCACAGCTTGATTTACCAGAACCGTGAGGCAGTTAGGAAGGAAGGAATTATGCCCTCCCTAGGGTGTGCTTCACGTGCAAGTGTTGGACAGAGTGTTCATTGCTTCCACTGCTGTGTAAAGTGGCGGGGGGGGAGGGGGGGGTGCGGGTGTGAGGGGGTGGTAATTTACCTCACCTAATCCAGCCTGGGCCAGCTGCCACATGGTCAAGGATATGTGCAAACTCTTGAGCCTGGAGGTTGTGGCACATCTAGCTGCAGAAGGCACAGCGTGGCAGACTGCTTCCTTCATTGGAAAGGCATAGAATTTATAATGCCTCTAATTTAATTTGTAATAACAGAGAATGTGTAGAGGATTTCTGTGCCAAACTGTATCTTGTCATAAGCTGATAGGAACCAAGGACACGGTGTGCTTAGAGAAAAAAACTGCTGGCTGATGAGCAGGGAGAATTCCATTTCATGACAAAATTCAACTTCTGAACATTTCTGTGAAACAGTAGTATGAAGAAATCCCTGTTTTTAGAGATTTTTTTTTTAACCGTAGCGAAGGAACATATTTTCTCTAAGAAAAACCCCACACCATATCCAGCCAGTCCTAGAAATGAGTATTGCTGAACTGATGCTGCAAAGGGGTTGGCCGTGCTGTCACAGCAAGGGCTGGAATGGGCAGCTGCTGGAGCTGCTGTCTGCCATCATGGGCACTGTATATAGTGTATTGAAAAGGAGGAGGTATTGGTACCTGTTGCAACAGAGCTTTTCCTGATGACTATATAGAGAAGTTGTGTATGAAGAGGACCTGGATGCCTGTATCCGTTGCACGCAATGATGGTGCTTTGCTTTCTCAGAAGGTTCTTCTACATCCCTGGAGTTTCTCTCATGCTCTCTCATTCCTCCATTGCCCCACTCAAAAATCAGCTTAACATAAAATCCATGGAGAACCACAAGGAGTGAGGGGATACTTTTTCAAAGGATACTCCATGGAGCAAGTAATGTTTCAGTCTGTAGTCTTGTGTGATGGGAGAGGAACCTGGTGCTTGATTTGGTGGGCTAAGGCTGAACCCTTCTTTGTGGCCAGGGAATGGACACAGTGTTGTGCTCTGTTGTCATCTGTTCTGATGCTATGAGCTGAGCAGTTCAGCTACTCAGCTGAGCAGCTGTGTCAGGCTGGAACTGGTGCTCCCTGCCTGGGGATGCTTGTGGCACCTCCTGAGCATCCTGGTTGTTCTGCTTCCCCTGAGAGATGGTGCTGGGGAGGAGCATCACTGCCAGGCTGGGACTGTTACTCCTGTCTCCTGCCTGGGGGTGTTTGCAGCACCATCAGGAGCATTCTGGCCATTATGCTGCCTCTGGGAGATGGTGCTGGGGCAGCAACCATGGCTGAAGTGGGGATGGCATCTTCTTTGCGTGCAGAAGGATGGTTTTCATTCTCTTGATGCAAGGATGACTCCTTAAAGAAGGCAAAGAAGTAGATTTGCACAGCTGTAGCTGGATGCTACTGTGGGTGTTGTCTCAGGGGAAAGGCGAAGTTTTCGAAGTTCAGTGCTCACAGATGCTGAGGCTGGTTTGCTCTGCCTAATTCAACAGCAAACCTTTGTCCGAAGTGAAGCATTTGTGAGACAGGAGTGACAGTGAGAATCCTGTGGAATTGCTTTGTGGTTTAGTTTCACGGTGTCTTTTTTCTCTCTCTGATTTTCTGTAACTGTGTTTTTCAGAGTTTGAAACTTGTGGTGCTTTGACTGTTGACATTTCTGGCAAATGTCAATGAAATCAAATATAAAAGGAGGAGGAAATTATGTTGAGCTACCAGAAAATCACTCTTCAATCAATTTTTCTAGGGGAATTTTAAGCCCTAGGAGAGTGTGAGGGAGGTGTGATGCTGCAGTTCACAATCCCTCTCCTTTAAGACTGATGTCTGTTATGTGTCTTGTGATAATTGTCTCAGACCGTTGTATCGAAAGAATATAAAAACTGAATAATGCAATAAATAGCCAAAATTTGTGAAAGGAAGGGTCTTGCAGATTGTTGTGGCACTTTTTGTGAGCTCTTCTGTCCCCTGCACAAGTTGGGGTGTTGCAGAAGCTGGACTTGTGGATGCTGCACCTGTAGCTGGTGAGAACAGTCACACTGTTGGCCTTACAGAAAATGCACGGGACAGAATTTTTAAAGATGTTTTTTCTTTATCCTTATCTAAAAGATATCCTCATGGGAGGCTTAAACTGGAGGATCTCATACGGCCTGTAGGTTACAAAGAATCTAAACAGTCTCCCTGCAGATGTCTGCCTTCTAGATGTGAAAGATTAAGTGAGTTGCATGGGAAGGGTGGATATAGAGAGACAATGAAAAATGTGGGTCGTTAAAGACTCGCTTGAGGATTTCTCAGCTCCCTAAAGAATTCCCAGCTCATTCTATGCTCTGAACGTGTCCTGCAGAAAAACAGACAAGTGATTTCTGCTGCAGTAGGCACAGGGTACTCTAGTCTCACTTTCCAGCTGGGATGTAAAATGCACCTTCAGTGCCTTGAGTGTTGTTCCATGAATACTGAGTGCTGAACATACTACACAACACTTTATGTTGAATATAGTTTAAAAGGACACAATAGGAATAATAAGAAGATGCCAGATACTTGTTATTTTCTAAAAACAAAACTTTATTTTGGTGTCCAAAATGGAAAATTTGGCTCTGAAAAAAGATCAGAAAATTCTGGCAATATGGTGGGATTTGTTTTTTTCTACTTATTTCACTTTTACTTGTGTGATAATAAATAACTAATGAGTGATTAAACCTTTGTTTTATTCTCCATGATTTCTTATCTTCCATAATTGCCTATGCATACGGAGCCCATTATCAGTAATGCACTCTGGTGCTGCATTATCAGAATCTGAAGTGTCTGTGTGCTCAGGACTTGGTTGTGTTATTTCACTGACTGTTGACACCAAGCGCAGTCCCAAAGATAGGACATTCTTCTGTTTTGGGAAAGTTCCACAGTAACAGCAGCAAGTGTGTGGTGCTGCAGCACTGCAGCTGGTATCCACCTTTGGAAATGTTTGGGACCATTGCAGTTGTTTTCACTGTGGCCATGCTGCAACTCAGAGAAGCAGGAGTTTCTCATGTTGCATATGTTTGTCCTGTTCCCACCCTCAGCAGAGCACTGGGAGCCAGCCACTAGTAACTTGTGTCTTGGAACATTTGACATAAGGCACTGATATTTCTGTCTCTGATTTCTGGAACTTCCAGGGAGCATTTGTTCTGGGCAGCTTTTTCATCATCCAGCACTTCTGGGCTGTGCCTCACTCCCCGCGCACACACGGCAGGTTTGCTGGAAGCTTCCCACAGTCTGGGACTGTGGCGCGGTGGCTACTCCCTGTGTTCTCATTTTGAGCAACCCTGCATGGCTCGTGTTAGCAGACAGGAACAGGGGACCTGGGGAAACCTGAAAGCAGTATAATGGTCCCCACACTGTGCTTTGCATGCTGTCATCAGTTTGTGTCACTCTAAAGTGTCATAGGCCATATTTAATTACACGTCACACACTTCTTTTATTGATATGAGCCCCTTAGTGTGAAGAACAGCGTGAAACCAGGGATAACAGTTTGCTTAGCCACTGTTTTCCAAGAACAGTGTACTTCCATGAGTATTTGTCTTGAAAAATACAAATATGCTTTAGTGTATTTGGAATTCTTTATGTTATGCCACTGTGTAAAACATTACCTGTTGAGAGGACCTGCTGTACAGGGTTGGTATGTGTCAGGGCTGTTGACAGGTTTGCAGAGCAGGAGAGCAGGCTAAGCCTCTGCAGTGAGGGGTCAGGCATGGGAGAGCCCCCTGCATACCTGACATACCTGCGAAAGTGCACTTGTGACTGAGAGAGAGAGAGCAGGCTGTACACTCGCTGGGGTACAGACTCCCTGGCAGCACTGCCTGCCATGATGCCTTTTCTGTACCTGCCATGGTGACCACCCTGGGAGGCACTCCTTTTACAGGTGTATGAAATAACAGAGAAAGCTTTTTGCTTGTACTAGTAATCCCGTTTTCCACACCATGCTATCAAAATAGCTTTTGTATTAGCCTAGTACATTTGTGGGTTGCATTTTTGCTGGCGAATTCCAGAAAGGGGTGCCATGGCTTACTCAGGATCTGCCGCTCTGCATTTTGTAGAACGTATCTGGCAGTGGAACAGGCCAGTGTCTTTTCACATACACCTTTGTCAGCATTTGTGAGCAGTCCACTCAGTACTGTCATCAGTATGAGGCACTTTGGAGTGAATTTAGGCAGACTGACAGATGACTTTGGTCACTGATCTTTGAGCTTCTCAACAGGCACAGACACAAAGGTCAAAAATCTTTCTTTGATATCATTTGAGACCTGTCTGGAGATTTTCCTACCTTCATAGGTGGTAAGAGTAGACTGTGCAGGCTGTTCTTGAGCCGTAGATATTCCCAGTGTGATGCTGGCTGGCAGCAAAAGCACCATGGTCTTCTAGAGTTTGTGTGAGCACCAAGTGGATTTATTGCACAGATCATCCAGGGCTTTCCCAGCTCTGTGGCACTTGCGGTGGCCTTCTGGACCTCTGCTGCTGCAGCCTCCAGGAACAGAATTGTTCCAACATTAACTCTTTTGTCTGCTATCACTTCTTATGCCCCTGTTGATCAGTTCTGTGCTTTTCTGCCCTGTAAGCTGGTTTTCCATGGAGGAAAAAACCCTCAGTTAATAGGTAATTAGAAATAATAAGTCTTGGGAACACCTGGGATTTTGTGTTATGGAATGGATCAGACCAAGGTCTGTAAGGAAGTTGTGTGAGTTCTCTGTGGCTGTTCTACAGAGTGTTCCAATGAGATATTCTATGATCTTAAGCAAAGAAGGAGCACAGCTGATGTGAAAGCTGCAAAGAATCTGCGCAGCCCAGCTGCTGGATCCAGAGCAGGGTAATATTGGTGGTCATGCTGTCAGAGATGGGGCAATCTGCAAGGCTTTAGCACATAACAGAGAGAAAGCAGGAGCTCCCCTGGCCTGGAATTGTCAGGCTGTCCCATTAGCACTGAATCTTGGTCTTTGAGATGCCCTCTCACTCTTGGGGAGTCCATCAGTGAGTAAAAGGGAGAAAGGTGTGAGAGTGAGGAAGGATCAGAGGCACATCACAACAGTCCCAAGCCACACTTCCCAAATTTGCCTGTATCTTTTGCTTGGAATCCTGATAAAAACTTCCTTTAAATCTCTTAGCTCAGGGCTAAATGCAATGGCTTAGTGCACCTGCAGTGTACCTCCTGGCAGTTCAGCACTGCCTATGCTCCCCACAGGCCTTCAAGCGAGCGACAGGCCAAGCAGCCCTGAGACTGCTTGAGAAAAATGCAGCAGTGGAATGGGGAACATGGAAGGGGTTAACATGAAGCAGCAACCTGGGCTACAAGGGACCAGCTTTTGTGACAGACAGAGGGAGGGAACAAGGATCTTTGAGCTGATGGACGTTGTTTGGGACATAAAAAGTACCTGCTGGATTCCAATTGTTACCTCCATATGTAATATTTTGCATTTATTACTAGTGTATTTTGTTTCTTGTGTTTTAATCTGTTCTTTGAAGACTTACCAGAGTTCATGTAAATAATCATGTATAACTTGAACATATATATAACACACTTCTCACTTTCCTTTTCCTGAATTGTCTGAGGAGTGTGACCTTTGTGGCTGACCTTTGATTTGAAGAAGAGTCAGTCTTTTTGCTTCTGCTCCTTGCCTTCTGGCTTATCTCTTATTTTGCACAGTAGTTTTCTCGCTCCTTGATTGCTTCTTTTCTCCTGAAAGTCTTCACGAAAGGAGTTTATGCTTTCACAAGCACGCTTGTGATAGTTGGTGTAACAGCAGGTATCATCAGCACTCCCAAGAGTACCTTACACAGATGCTTATGCCACCATGGCTGTAGTGTTGCTAATTGAGTGTATTCTGTCATTCTGCTTAGTTTTACTGTGGTCTCTATACGCACTTTCAGAATGTTCTTTTAAATTGGCTGGCTGGATCTGCTTTGTCTTCCTGATCCTTTCAAATTCACTTATTAGGCACTTTACTCATGTTTCCAAAACAAAACCTGCAGCTGCTGTGTGCCCACATGCTCCTCCTTGAACCATTGTCACAAAGCTCAACCCACAGTGATGAGCTGATGCAGTGAAGAAGCAGTTCCAGTTGCTACAGAAGTGAAGTTTGGTCATAGAAGAGGCAGTGTCAAGATCTGTCAAGATTTTGGT
Organism: Anabacerthia variegaticeps; assembly: GCA_035583185.1. Taxonomy (NCBI): domain Eukaryota; kingdom Metazoa; phylum Chordata; class Aves; order Passeriformes; family Furnariidae; genus Anabacerthia; species Anabacerthia variegaticeps. Next base: position 9,586,777 of record JAWWEW010000042.1, on the reverse strand, counting down.
AGTGGGATAGAAGGAATAATTGGTATGGAGCAGTTTGGAGGAGAAAAAATGAAGATGAGGAGTGACGAAGTTTGCAAGGGGTGACAGCGAATGAAGAATTAACAGAGTTTGGATATAGTTCAGATACAGCAAAGTGTCATGCAGAAATTGCACAGAAGAGCAATTGTATTTCCAAGGGGTGAACAAGTGCTTAACTCGGAAAGGAACAAAAACTGGGTTGATGGATGTAGTTGCTTTTCAATCCTGGAGAACTGTGTGTAGAATTCAGTTTAAAAATGCTGCTGAGGGCTGTGTGTGCAGCACATGGCTGAGCAGTTCCAGCCCTGCCCATGTAATGAGCTGCCTAAGCAGCAGATTTGCTTCTATGCCAGCTGCTGTATAATAGGACTAATTCATTACCCAATGCCAAGTAATCACTCTCAATAGCAAAATTTAGAGGAGAGTCTATGACTGATCTCATTGCAGTGCAACTGCTGATGATCACAGTGATAACTGGCACCAGATGAAGACTGGAGCTGGACCTCAGCCTGTTATGGGATGAAGAATAGAACTTCAGGTATTTCCAAAAAGAAGTCATGTTTAAATTATCTACAAGTCCCTTTTGGAAAATAATTTTGCAATGACCTTGAGTCAGTAAGCACCTGTGCACAGTTTCTCTGAGCTGCATTGCTCCAGAGTTTGGGGACTCTCTCACTCCAGCTCCCTCCTCTGCACTTGGCCAAAACCATTTGCCAAGTCTGAATATGAATCTTTGGTAAAGGACAACACTTTGTCTCAGTGCTTGCCAGAAACATAATCATGGGCTATAATTTATCTCAGGGATGGGACCATGGTAAATTCTTCTGCTGTGCATCTTGCTGGAAGTGGTGAAAATGTTGGGAAGGAGATTTTGCTGGTGCAAACCACCATTCCCATCATGTTGTGGTCACTGTGGCCAGTGCTCTGTGCTGCTTGGTGTGCACCAAACAAGATGCTGCCTGCCTCATCACAGGAGTTAGGATAGAACAGGGCATCTTCCAGCATGTCCATGATACCCTACTCAGGAATCTTGTCAGTTCGGAGGTGGGATTTTCTACTGGAGCTGGACAAGTCTTCTAGCCACATTGGAGCCCCACATACAGGGAACCCACAGATAGAGACCACCAGCCAGAAGCAGCACATGAAAGGGGAAAGGAGCTGAGAACTGCTGAATGCTGCAACTGTGGCTGCATTTTTTACTCAAAGTTAGGTCAGAGAACTTTATGCCAGGGCTCCACTCAGTGATGCCCAGCAAGTTCTTTACATCACAGTCTTACAGGCTTGCACGCATAGACTGTTCCTTCTATGTGTCCAAGGGAGGACACCCCATTCTGATCTGGGGAGTGCAGGTACTGACACCCCCCTTGTGACCATGACCCATTGGCACGGTGTTCCGTGGTTCCCCTTTCCAGGCCAAGAGCTACACCACCTGTATCTTCTGGGATAGACTCCTAGTTTGCAAACAAGCAATCACCTTGTTATGTCATTTGCATGGGATGTCAGATGGGCAGCTGTCCACATCTTGGCACTCTTGGGCTAGCCAGCTGCTGGTGTGCTTGCAGATCCTGGGGGACACAGAGAGCCAGACTGACCCAGATAGCAGCCAGTGGCTGCCACAGCTGCAGCACCACAGAGCTTTCCTTGGAAGGGGCTCTTCTTCCTCACTGTTTTTCCGTTAGTTTGCACAGGGCTCAGAGTCTCTGCAGTCAGCGGGTCTCATCTCTTCCTCTGAGCTGACTGTGAATAAGCTCGTCCTTGTGTCTGCCAGCATTTGGTCTGCCAGCAAATCAGGAGAGGTGCTGGTGCTGGCCAGAAGGGCTGGTGGGAGGGGAGTGCTGAGTGCCAGGCATTGGATCTAATGCAGCATCGCAGCTCTGGGTCTTACAGCTGAATGACAGTGATTTTGGTGACACACAGAATGAAGCTGGCTGCACTGAACAAAGTGGCTTTTTGCTAGGCAAAATGTGTATCTCTGGAAATGCCTCTTTCATGACTCTAGGATCAGCAGCATGCTAGCAGGAATCACTGTAGTCCCTGTGTTAGCACTTACTAGTGCTCTGTGTACGTGTCCCTAATTTATGCAATGGTGTTAGAGCTGTAGGGCTGAACGCCCTCCTCCCTTCCCTGTTCTGCTGCCTGCTAGGGGCAAGAATACTCCAAGCTCCAGTGCCCTCACTGAGGTCAGAGTGTATGTCCTGGCAGCCTATGCAGAGCAGTTCAGAATCTATTGCAGCCTGTTTCCAGCCTAGAGTCAGGTCCTGGAACAAACAAATTCCAACATTCACTTCTCCTTTTGCTTTCAGTGTTGAAGGATCCAGTGTTTGCCTGGGGTTAGAGGAAAGAGAGCTTGAAAGCCCTTTATTCCTTCCTCGCCATGGGAGAGAAGTATTTTGGGGAGGCTGATGTGACTTGCTGAGCCCAAGCTTTTCCCTCCCTGTGCTGGGATGGAATATTGCCTCCTCACCACCAAGTGACCTCGTACAGTCTTCTGCTGTTTTTGTCTTGTCTTGGAGGATTTACACTTTAACCACTGTGCACCTTCATCTTCCGACACACCCCACCTTTGGAAGAGTAAAAATCAATCTGAGCCATGGGTCCTTTACTTGGAAATAGCAGTGATGCTGACTACTGATCTTTGCCTTGTTCTGAGTGAGGGAGGCCGTGGGGGTTCTTGCATTACTCATTTTAGCAGTTCACCTCTTGGTGGTACCTGCCCGAGGTGCACGCCTGCACCTCCCCCAGAGAAATGCAGCATTAGCACCGTGACTGTTTGGCTTAGATGCATCAGACAGCTGTCATGAGGGGTTCTGCCTGCCAGGGACAGCACATGACATGTTTTTAGGTCATGGTTTGTCATTGTCACTCTGGGTGGCATGCAGCTCAAAGGACCGACATCCTCCAACTTCTTATGTTTTGAAATGCAGTGCAGTTAAAATCCTTAAAAATGCTTACTTTTTCTTTCTTTTTACAAATTTTAACAAATAAGGTTGCAACTCAGCCTTTGGTAGTCTGTGCATCTGGTCCCCAGGGAGTGATGATTGTCAGTCTGTCACGTAATGTGCAACTTCCTCAGTTGTCTTACCAGGGTAATTTCAAGAGCATGATTGAATTACTGATCATCGCAATGTAGGACACATATTTTCCTCTTTTGTAAGCTTTTTCCTTTATTTATGACGATGCCTTCCTTGACAACTTCCGTATTTTATTCTCAAGGTGAGAAATGTATTTTTTACTAAACGAGATAAATGCATTCATAAACCTATAAATCTTTATTGTTTTTCATTTTCCCCTCTCTCTGCTAGCCTGCAGCTTCAGGAGTAGGAAAGCAGTATCTTCAACTGAATGATTAAATATATCACCCCAGGAAAGAGCAAGCAAGATCTGAAAACTGTTCACACTAATTTTGATCTCAGCTCTGTTTCCTGTCTAAAAAGTTTTCTTTTTCATTGGAGACCCTGAAATGTTACATTTGTTATTTTTGCTCAGAGAATGCTGAGAAAATATCTTTCAGCTCCACAAGTTCCCTCTCTCAGGAGCACAAGTTGCAGTGAAGTTACAGTTCTCTATATTGTTAAATAGTATTATTCTGAAGAACAAGAATATTCAGTGTGTTGCCATGGTGTAGGAGTGTGTGATTAATTGGGCACGAGGTTCAATACATTTAAGCATGCAAGACAACTTCCTAGACTCAGGCCAAAACCAGGATGACCTCCCAGATTTCACAAAGCAGGTAAAGCAGGTTTTATTTTTCTTCACATCTTGAGATCCTTCAGTGCAAAATTCACAAAAAAAAATTACTTCTGCACTGACACCAACTTTCTTTCCTTATCCCAGTCAGTTACAGAAACTTGGAATGAACAACGCAGAGCTGCTGTGATAGAAGCACTGCTGACACCTCTGGAGCGCTAGTGAGGGTTGGGAGACAGACACTGGTCTGTGGGGTCTGCATAGGAGGGCAGCTCATGTACAGATGCCACAGGCACAGTGATCCTGCAGATCCCAGTCTGTCACAAAGCTTTCTCTATTACTGTTGAGTAACAGGCACAGCAATATTTGGAGCCATGTGAAGGGTGTTCAGGCTGTAACAGGTGAAGACCTATGGTGATGGTGGAGAACTGAGCTGCTCTGGTCTCCCCATCAACCCTCCTGTGCCTCCTTAACCCCTTCTAAACTCAGCAGCAGCCCCATGATGGCCCTCTTGAACCTTCCTTCATGTACCAGTTCAGCCCTCTGTGTTGATGTTTTCCTGGGATGGCTTCTGTGTGGGGTGACCTCATGGAGCCACCAAACACCACAGCCTGTTCAGAGTGAATGTTGAGGGCTGGGACATGGGCAGGATCTTGCTGTCAGCTACCTCAGTGGATCTCCTGGGATTTCTCCCTGTGGCTGCACCAGCTGGGATCCTGTGCTTCTCTGGGTGAGGGCTGAAGCAGTTTGGGCACATAGATAGAAAGGTGTTGCAGATGGCACCAGAGCCAGACTTCTGCCCCGTCACTAACATGTAGGTGTTCTACTCAAGCAGGTTATCTTCACCTCCCGAGAGACAGGTATCCAGCTCTTCTGTACAGGTGATACAAGAGATGCTCATTTCTCCAAAGGGGTTGAGTGTTGGTTTAAACCTAGCAGGAGCTGCCCAGGGCTCACCAGTGGAAAAGGCCAAGTCCCAGGGGTGGTGTGGGCAAGGGCTCCTCCTGGCAACTGCCATGCCTAATGGGGCTGTGCAGGAGGGCTGTATGTTTGGTGTCCACCAGCTTGTTTACAGTCTCTGGGAGAGGAGGATTAACCAACCTCCTGCAGCAGGTGAGCAGCTCAAGGGCTGATAGACATGGCTTCAGTTTCTTCTTCCTAAGCATGGAGTCAAACACCACCTCTTGTTCCTCAGGATGTGTGGGAGCTGCTGGCTGTGCCATGACTGTCCTGCCTTGGGGACCCATTAGTGAGTGAAAGAACCAGCACAGTGTCCGGGGGATGGCTGGTTTCCCATAAGCTTCAAGGATTGTTTCTGCTGTGGTGGCTTAGTGCGGACAGGTGAGCAGTCCTGGAGCAGGAACTTCTCAGTCCAACATGCAGACACAGAAAAACAAATTCATTTTTGTTTCAGAGACAAAACAACTGAGGAGGAGGAGCATCTGAGTTCAGACTCTCCCAATGCTTTTTCAGATGTCCAGGCTGAAGGAAATGTGTCCTCTTTTTCTTCCCAGTGATCAGAGCACTAGCCTGCCTGGCTTGGCAGAGGACACCTGTTCAGGTGTGATCTGCACTCCTGAGTAGAGTCAAAAGCATAGAGCAGCTCTGCCAGTGGATGTACTTGTGCTCAAACAGGCTGTGTGGCAATCCCCACAAGGAGCTGCACTGAGATGTAGTTTTCATATCTTGCCAAAGTGTTCTTCTCTTGCTAAGTCAAAGAGTAGGAGCCTGGAGGTGTTGTTAGCAATCTGGTTTGAATCCAGCATCTCTTCTCCGTTGTCCTGCTTCTTTTCTAGGCTTGAGGCCAAAGTTTGGTGTCCAGGAGGTGGGATTTGCCTGCAAATGCAAGGCTGTGCTTAAGTTCCCCATTCTTTCCTCCACAAACAACACTGTTGCAGCAGAGCAGGAAAGTGCAAATATGTTTATCCAAGCCAGAAAGTGGCTCTTGGGTTTGAATTAAAACAATTTTCCCAGAATTAAATGGGGTTTTTTGCCCCACCTTCCATCTCTCTGAGCCCAACACAAGAGTTCAGGCAGCAGGGTGCAGCCCCATGGATGTCACAGAGAGGTTGGGGACTTTGTGGGAAGTCCCAGAACAGAAGGGGTACAGACAGGGAAGTGTCCTAAGCAGGACAGGCTCCTGACAGAGGAGACCCCATAGTAGCTTGGTGCTTTGGATGATACGGAGGGGGTGTTTCCATGATTCCTGGATTAGCTGTACCAAAAGCTGTGCTGCAATACTCAGTTTTTATTCTGCTCTCCACAGGGTAGCAGTTTGTTACCAGGAAATTTCTGACCATTTATTTCTACATCAAGTCTAGACTGAAAATGAACTCCTACCTTGTTCACCAAAGCACAGGAATTTAAAAATCCTGTGGCCTTAAAAATTCCATCTAAAGCAGTGGGATGTAATCAGCAGACTCAACAGAACTTTCTTTTGCCTAGGTTTAATTTTACTATTTTTTTTATTTTTTTTTTAGTAACAGGTTGCAAAATACCTCAGCTGCAAATGCTGCTGTTCTTCACATGCAAAAGTTTGCAGCCGTTCATGTGGAGAGGATTTGTAGTCTAGGAATGATTTCTTCATGCCTTTTTGAGGTGATGATGTCCTGGCAAGTGAGGCCAGAAGCAGTGCCAGATGCTGAAAGGAGGAGCGTGATGTGGGAATGCAGGGTGGCAGGACAGTGCCTTTGCTGGGATGCTGGGCTGGAGGTGACATGGGCAGCTTCACATCTCAGCCTCTTGCAGAAACCCTCATATGTTGCAGGCACATGTGCGATGCAGTGCCTGAGGACTTTGGCAGAGACCTCTGTGGCAAGTATAGATCCAAGGTCATTGATCCGCAGAATCCTTTGAATAATCCAACCCCATCCTTTGAATAATCTGCAACCCCATCGACCTCTGTCTGAGTTATCAGATCTTTTCAAAAGCTGTATGAGTCAAGTACATCCATTTTTTACTGGCATTTCTGATGGCCTGCTGGACCAGCCCAGAAGGTTGTCTGGCTTCATGATTCAAAGTGGGTTGGGAAAGTCCTCTTGTATTTGTCTTATGGATGAGAATTGTCTGGATGCAAGGGGAACATGACTGATCTGAGAAGTGATTGATGAACAAAACTGAACCCAGGTCTTCCACACCCTTCTGGAAATGGTCTGGTCTGGGTGTCTGCAGGGAGCTGTTACTGGTTTGGTTGCTGGTAGTTGAATCACTTGTATTTGTTCTTAGATGCCAGGATCAAGGAAAAAACCATGTCACAGAGGTCTCCAGAGCCTTATTCCCAATCGCTGTTAGTCTAAATTGTTGCTCTTACATTGGAGCCCATTACCCTCATAACAAACTTCCCTTTAGAGAGCAGAAACGAGGTAGAGTTAAGCCATTTCTCAGTAATCATATAAGTCAAGCATCAGATGCCTGTGAAAGAAAATTATTTGTGATAATATTATTAACTATTTCCTTGGGAATGCCTTTAGAAAGATTGCATCATCCCTACCCCCATTCTTCTTAACTTACAGCTTCAAGTGTTGACCCTTGCTAAAGTATTAGATTTTGTTTTCTTTTCATGATGTTGTACATTAAATACTTCTTTTATCACATCAAACACATCTACTCCAAGCCACTTCAGTAGAATGCCAACATAGTGTGATCTCTGGACACAACTGCCCAGTGTACATACATGTACTTGATATTCCTTTGCTCCGGAAAGGCTCAATAATATCTACATCATTTCTTATAAACAGTTACCTGGTATTTTCTTAAGGAAGTTCAACCTATACTGTGGCTTCAATATCACCTCCATCCTGAGCCTTCCCTCCTTCAAGTTAAATCCATTTTTCTGTCTCTTATGAGGGACAGGAAAATAAACCACCCTTTTTCTTTTCAGCAGATTCATGACATATTTGAGACGCTTCCCTCTTACTCGTTTCTGTCCTGTATTAAATTACTGTTTCCTTTTGGGTCATTTTTTCTAGATCTCTGGATTTTACTCTCTTCTGGACTAGACAATTTTTTCATATCTTACAGAGTGAATCTCAAAACTTGACAGATAACTCCAGCTGAGGTGTCAGCAGGTCCGTGTCTCTCAGGCCGCTGCCTTGTTTTCCTTCCCAGTAAGATGTGTCTTCTTAGAACAGTGTATGACTACTGACACCTCTACAGCCCCACTTTCACCTAGGAGCGGGTGTTCAGGCACGTACAGATGATCAGGTTGATTTAACACACATATCCTGGACAAAATGATGCAGACTTTTAATTATATTCTGGCTACCTGCTCTGGATCCTTAAAAAATTGTTAAATAATTTATTCAGTTATTTTTTTAGGAACTGGAGTTCAAATCGCTGTTCCACAACTGTGTCCTTGGATCCCATTTCTCCAAGTTAGTCAATATCTCTGTTGCCAGAGCTCTCCCTCGCTGATTTTCCATGAATTCTCAGAGACGATAAGCAAATGCTTTGAGATTTATGAGCCAATTCTTCAAAAGTCTTAGGATAAATCTGTGAATCTCAGGGTTCTCCAACTTATTCCTTCAATATTGCAGGCCGAAATCTTTGTTGCTGGTATTAACTGTAACAGCCGTTTGATGATGGATGACTTCTTTATTAACAGATTACTTTTTTTAATATCCTGAACATCTGTGGGTACTCTCTTTCTCTGCTGAGCTGCAACTGATTCCTTTATATGGTCTTCCTTTTAATGCACATTCATGGAATATTTCCTGTTACCGTTAATGCTTTTCTGCTGATTTTATCTGCTTTTGCAACTCCACTTGTCATGAGACTAACTGGCAGCTTTTTTTAATTTAAAGGCAATCTAAAGGGTTCATTCCCTTACATGCCTTACCAGGCTCAAAAGCTTCCCAGTTCCAATGACTTCTGGTATTTCCATATTATAATATTTTTCAAATTCAGTGCTGCAGAAAGAGGTAATTAATTGTATCCTGTAATGGATGGAAGTGGAAGATAGATATTGAAATGCCCAATTCCATGAACAAGATTTACTCACTAAATGTAGAGCAATCAAACAGATAGGTTTTCTTTATCTGCTTTGGGAGGCAGCGTGCCTTGATGAGTCTGGAGTGCTCAGCAGGTCACCATGTCTGGACCACATTGGAAATGCATCTTCATGATGGGATAATCCCAGGGTTTCAGATGCCAGCCTTCTTCCAAATGAGTACACTCTGTTCTCTGCTCTCTGATGACCTTTGTCTGTAATGGCAATTAAGTCCCACAGGCGTGGTGCTTCTGGCACTCTTGGGGTAGCTGCAGGAAACTCAAAATCAGAATTACATTTCTACTTTGTTGTTGCGATAATAAACAATTTTTCTGCTTGCTTGTTCTGTAGGTAGCCCACCCAAGCTGGAGCTCACTTCTCTTCAAACAGCAAAAGTTGTGAATTGCACAGAAATAATGGTATTTGGTGGTGAGTCCAGCACTGAATTCTGTACTTCTGTGTCTCATCCTGTGTCAAAGGGTGATAGTGTAGTCACGTATTTCATCAGTGGTGCATGTGACTGACTAGCAGGTCACCAACAGAAGAGCTGAGCTTGAGAAAGAGAGGGAACCTCAGGTGATGTGTCCACATTGTAGTTTACAACATGGGCTGCTGTTCCCAAGGCCCATGGAAGTCCTGCCAGGAGCAACCATGACCTCCAGCAAAACTTCTACATTTCCTAGGCACACCACCAGGTACTAACTGACCTTTGGCATAACCATGCTTTAACATTGGACTTTTTAATGAAACTTCTTTTTTTGCTGCATAAACAAATCTGAGGTCATGCAAAAATGCATCCTCATAAACATCCAGTTGGCAGTTTGAAGTCTGGTAAAGTCCAGAAGAGAACAGAGGACCTAGAAGGGAAATGCTGCAGTTTTAAAATGACCAATTAATTATTTTTCTTTAAACCAGTGGTAGTGGGATAGAGGACTGTGGGAAAAGAGAGCAGACGGAGCGGACCCAGTGGTGCTTGTTGTTTTCTTCTGAGGATGTTCATTTACCTCATGGGGTGAATTAAAATTCATCAATAAGTGTTTTCAGGGATTTCTCCCCTGCTGTCTCTTTTTTTGACTGTTTTTTCCTACTTGCATTTTTTCCAAGCTGAATATTGACTTGATATTTCCTGTGTGTTTCTGCTTGCTCCATTTTCCTGCACGTGTCTGTCCCATCTGCAGCTGATCATCTCCCACCAGTGTGTCTCCCTGTCCTGGACCTCCTTAGCTGCCACTGTCTCCCAGCACTTTCTTTGAAGTCTGCCTTTGCCATCCCTTGTCTCTTCAGTCCTCCCCACCATTGGCAGTGTGCTGCTTCAAATGTTATGGGTCACTGCAGGACTGAATGAATTTCACTGCACAAATGTGATGACCTGGATATTCTTCTCAGATGAAATGTTTGTGTGGTGGAGTTTCATTAAAAAGAGATAAACTGGGTAAGTGAGACTGAGCTCCCATCAGCATGCAGAGTGCCAGGAGTAGTAGCTACAAGGACAAGAAACTGAGGTTTTTCAAATGCTCAGAGGTAGGCCAATAATTAGAAGGTAAACATGAACATACCCTTTAATGTCAGCAGGAGATAAGAGGCATCCACTTTACTGAGGACTGCCTGGTCTAGTGAAATGACTGCTCATGTTATAGTCCGGGGAAGGTTCCATATGGGAGAAAGGCCAGCAGAAGGAGAGATCCACTGTGCAGGAGTGCTGAAGAGGGGGCGGCAGCTGCAGAGAATTCTGGGTGCTGCTGGATCGGTGTGAACCAGTGTGGTCCTTTCTGGGAGCAAGAGAGAGAGAGGACCACTTTGGAGACCCTCTGCTGCTCTGCCCACCAAGGGCATCTTCAGGGTGCTGCATTACCTGTATGCCAAATACCAGCTGGCCTCGGCAGTGCCACCGGGCAGCTCTGGCATGGCTGTCCAGACCGTCCTGTGGGAGGGGGTTGGGACAGCCAGGCAGCAATGAATGTGGTCGTGCTCAGTATGCCCTGCCTGAGCAACCTTCAGAGTTGCCAAGCCTGGTGGAGGAGAATTTTTCCTTAGCAACATCTCAGTCCTCTCTTGGGGTACAAAGGGAGCCCCACACCTGGCATTTCTATGGAAGAGGCCCCTGAAAAAATGCTGCAGATCCAGTAAATGTAGGTATTTTCCCCCTGTGGGATGCTGAGCCCAGCAGGAGTTTGTGTCTGGTCTGCAAGGAGAAGCAAGCGTTCTGAATTGCACCTGAAGCCCCCAGTTCTTCCCATGCTACCCTATCCTTCCAGCAGGAATGGGCACATGGTCCTGCTCTCAGACCAGCAGTGGCTACCTGTCCATCTACCTGTCCCTCTGCCTGACTGCCCTTCTGTCTGTCCGTCTACTTGTCCATCTGCTTGTCTGTGTGTCCATCTGTCTGTCTGGCCACAGCAGTGGGCAGGGAGGGATCCACGGTGAGCCGTGGCTCCATACAGATGCTCCCCGCAGCCTCATTCAGCTTTGCCAAGTTGTGGGAGTGGCTTTCCTCCCGTGCTTTCTTTTGTTGTTTGTTAATTTGCTCATTTGTTAAGATTTGTAGCAGCAGCAAAAATAGAAAATAAGAGTGGTGTGTCTGTGAGTGTGCTGTGCTGCAGAGTTACAGGAACAACAGTCACATTCCCCAGGCTTGAGAGATTATGAGGAAGGGTGCAGGAATGTGCATCTGGCAGCACTTTGTATCTTGGCCATTTCATTGCTTTCTCTGCATCTGAAGTTCACAACGTTTTGGTCGTGGAGGGCCACTGAATGAGGTTGGGGCTGCAGAACAGATTTCCTCTGCAGGGAAACACCATTCAAGAAAAATTGAGGGTGGTTGTAAATAAAAGGTACCCATCCAGGCTGCCTGCAAAATCAACCAGGAGTGTTATTTGGGGATCTGCCCTACCACAGCAACAGGGAGAAGCAAATTTCATTTTAAAGTAGGGGAAAATGTAGCTGTAATATGCCAAAACGTTAATAGCTTTGCTTAAGGCCTGCAGCCAGGAACAGAGTCTGAGGTAACTATTCCAGGTTTTGGATTTTTTTTAATTGCATAGGTTTTGAGATAGTATTTATAATAAAATGATCAGAAATGCAGATCATTGAACATAAGGTTCTCAGGCACCTTGTCTAACATTCCCCCTAAAAGACAGAAGGATATTTAGAGGTTTTCTTTAAAAGTAGTTAAAGATAAATAATTAAATGCCCCATCACTGGAAGTGTTCAAGTCCTGGACAGGGCTTGGAGCAAACTGGTCTGGTGGAAGGTGTCTCTGCCCATGGCAGCAGGTTGGAATGGGATGAGCTTTAAGGCCCCTTCCAGTCCAAAGCAATCTGTGATTCTGTGGTAAATACAGACAACTGACTGAGATTATTCTGTGGGCAATCTCAGAATGTGCTTTCATTAAATTCTCTTGAGAAGAGGAATACACTAGCTATGGAGATGTGACCAGAAACTTACCTACGATGCTTTTGCTTACTTCTCTAACTTACAGATCTGTTCCTTGCTCCAAAATGTTTCTGTAAATAGATGTTTTTTGCAGATGACTGCAGCGGAGTGGAGGTTGCTTTGCCTTAGCTCTGCTACGCTTGGTTGTGTGTGCATGTGTGAGATAGTCTGTAATTTAAGGGAGAATCCCTTCCTTCATAAAAGGACGCTAATTATTAGTTGTTACGAAGTGATTTTATTGTGTCTGGGAAACTGCAGAATGCAACAGTAGAAGTGGGCTCGTTAAAACCACAGTGATGTATGAGAAATGAAGCATGGAAAGGCATGCCCTGGCACAGCCAGGAACAGAGGATCCTGGAATTGCATTGTTTGGAATTGCATCCAATTGCTGGAATTGCAGAGGACGCTGCAGGAAGAGAGGATGCTGTGATTCCTGGGAGCTGTGGAGCGCAGTGGAGGCTGCCATACTACTGGGAGTGCCAGGGCTGACAGAGGGGTCAGCGAACAGCTGGGCAGCCCACAGGAGCTCATGGCCAAGGGCTCCCTGCCCACATGTCCAGGATGGATTTTATTCTAGGGATCAGGGGAGCAATGCACAGTGTAGTGCAGTGTAGAAAATCCATTCATGAGGTCACGAGTGGACTTGATAAAACTGCAAAGCAAGCAAGGCACAGGTTTCTTTACCATTCTTTCATTTCTGCTAGGCTTCCATTCAAGTCTTGTCCTATTTAACAGATACTTAGAATCATAGTATCATTAAGTTTGGAAAAGACCTCCGAGATCATCAAGTCCAATCTTTGATCTAATATCCTGATGCCCACTAAACTGTATCATGAAGTGTCATATCTACTCATTTTTTGAGTCCTTCCAGGGATGATGACTCCACCACTGCTCCAGGCAGCCTGTTCCAATGCTTAACCACTCTTTCAGTGAAGAAATTTTTCCAGAGTGGCTTGGGGCTCCCTTGCAGTTCTCTGTGCATGTGATTGACAGCTCGCTGCAATGTCTTATGAAATACCCAAGCCTGACAGTGCATCTGATCCCAGGAAGCCATCAGTGCTGCTCAGGCCTGGCCAGAGAGAGGGGACATGGGCGCCCAGGAGCTTCCTCCTGGGCTAGTGAAGGTGTGTTATGTCAGTGCAGGTAGAGAGAGCACTTAGCCAGGCCAAGCTTCCTGCAGCGCATGGCCTGGAGGCCCCACAGAAAAACATTTGGGATTATTCCCAGATGTTCCGTTTCTCCAAACCCAGCTGCACTCACAGACATGAGGATCCCAGAAGACAGCCATGCTGCCCAGCTCTTTGCTTGCCCTCAAGCCTGCTGTGGGTGACTTTTGTACCACCCTTTTCCATGCCAGAGCCCAGGGAGAGAGGCCAGACAGTGAATTTAAATATCTGTGGGCAGTTTCTTTTTTTAAATGCTTCCTGTCACCCTTGCAGGGCAGAGCTCCTGGAGCAAGCAGTGTGCCCGTAATTCCTTGGCTGCTTCCCGGGCCTCTGAGCATCTTGCTGGTGTGCCACTCTCCACAGTCACTCAGGGAGGAATTTGTCCCCACAGCAGGTCATTTCAAACTGGAGACAAGCAGTAGTGCTGCAGCTGGCCTGATCTGGCCTTGTGACTCTCTGTGCTTCTGTGGGTGACTCTGACAGTACAAGGTTTGCTCAACAATGGCCTTATTGTTCCTGGATGCCCAGGACAACACAGGCTTTCAGTGTGCTTGACCCTGGGGCTCTGCCTTGTACCAGATGCTGGTGTTAGACAAGTGACTCATCTCCTCTGAGCAGGCTGAGGCTTGTAAAGAAATTTCTCTGCCACAGGTTTCCCACAGCAGTCTCAGGCATGCAATTTCGGGAAGAAAACAATAATTGAGTAGGGCACAGCAACCAGAACGGCTCTGAACAAAGGAATCCCCAGGCTTTTATTGCTTTACAATCCACATACAGTGGTTATTTTTGGGTCCAGGTTCTCTTGCTGTTCTCTGGCTCCTGCAGGGTGACCAGCTACCCCTGGTACCACCTGGTGCTGCAGGTCCGTTCCCCCTTGCCAGGGAATCCAACCATTCCTCTCCCTGGGCACCGCCTGCAGCTCACACTGCAGTTGCCTCCTCGCTGAGGTGGAGCACAAGGAGTCCCACAACAAGGGGAAGAGGGCTCCTGCCTGCTCCCAGGCTGCCCTGGAACAGGGCACATCCAGCCCAGGGTTCTTGGAGGGCTGGCGTTGCCTCATCCCCAGCTTTTCACCTTCTTCTGCACATTCCTACCCTACCAAGGCATGGTGTGACTTCCTGCTTGGAGGAATTCTTAGTATTCAGGAGAGCCAGCTCGTGGCAGCCTGTGGCAGAACTTGGGTCTCCATTCCCATTGAAAGGATGGGACTGTGACTCAACGTCGTTCATATCAAACTCTGTCATATCTGAGTGGGCTGAATATACAGCATGAAGAGCTTTGGCATAGAAACATGAAACTGCTCATGGCAGCTCTGGATCTCTTGAGAAATGAGCTTTGTCCCAGCTGGCCACATCCTGTTATTTCAAAACATTGTGATAGGTAGACAGCATGGCCTCATTTTCTGATGATAGAGAGGTAACAGGGCAGGGCACTCAGTGCCCAAGCTGGCTGTGTTCTAGAAGATGAACCATTCCTAGACCTCCAGAGTCCATGCTCACTCTGCTTGTTATCAAATTAGATTTCCAGTGTTAAGTCTCTGAACAGCAAGAAACAACGGTGCTGAAAGGCAAAGAGAGGAATGGGAGAATGCTAACTACTGTATTTCTCTTTGGGAAGAGCATTCAGAAACACTCCTTCACAGCTACAGGGAAACTGGCTGCTGGACGGGGTTGTTCCATGTTTGAGGGAGGCAGTTGGACACAGATGTGCTTGGGAATGGGTAAGAGGTACCAGTCCAGTCCCTCCTGGCATTCTTGCACTGGCCTCTTAACTTCTGTATGGTTCATATGCTGACATCCCACAGGGGTCTCCAAGGCCAGGTGTTGATGCCAAGATCTGCCTCTTCTCAGTAAGCAGTGCCCTAGAGGACCACAGTCATCAGCCAGGGTATGAACAGATAAATATGATCACCAGCTCCCTCTTTTCATGTGACTGGCTCGTTGAATCCTCTTACCCTTCTCTGGTTTCGTCCCTTCCTCTACCTTTGTTTTTTTTTTCCTAACCATCCCTTGTTTTGTATAATACTGAGATGCTCTTTCCCTGCATCCCAGTATCAGTCTGTTCTGTGGTCTGGAGAGCTTTTCCTGTGACTCACTGTGATGATTTTCATCCCAGACAATGGTGCTGATGGCTCTCACTGAAGGGGTGGCTCCAGGCAGAGTGCTGTGTTTGTGGGATTATCTTATTTCGGTTCCCATCCTCCCTTTATGTTCTATTTCTGTTCCTCTGTGCTCCACTGTGAGTGGAGTTAGGCCCTTCACAGAATCACAGATTTCGTAAGGACTGAAAAGCCCCCTAAATCCAACCATTAATCAGGCACTGCCAAGTCCAGTACTAAACCATGGCCCTAAGCACCATATCCACATGTTTTTTGAGTGCTTCCAGGGAGAGTGATTCCACCACTTCTCTGGGCAACCTATTCTAATGCCTGACGGCTCTTTCAGTGAAGAAAATTTTCCTAATATCACAGCAGTCTGTCTAGTTGACCTCCCATTGGCTTTCCAAGGCCATGCTGTAGAAATTCCAGCCAACAGTGCCAGCTCCTTGCTGCTGCCAGGTTGTGGCCACCCGCAACTTCTTTCCTGTCCAGTCTCATTCTGGCCATCACCTGTCCATGCATAGCTCAGCTGGAAAACATGAGTGGGGCTGCTCAGAAGGGGTTGGACAGATTTGTCCATTAAATACTTGTTGTCCATTAGCACAGAAAGGGCAAACAACCATGTGTTTTCCTGGGGGTGATTCCTGAGCTTCCCATGGGTGCATTATCCTTGCAGGGGTGCCCATGTGTATGCAGCCATGGTCACTCTGTTCTGGATGGGCTTTCTCACTCAGAACAGACTGGCTGCCCATGGTCCTTGGCAACTGCTGGGAGAGTGGCACTTTGTTTCCCCTTACTTGCTTGCTCTTTCAGCACCAGGTCTCTACACCCTTGTCAGATAGTGCTGAATACTGTCACAGGGTTGCACTCACCTCCATGAGGGCATATGGAGAAGGCAGCACAGGAAAGGGATGAACTGACTGGAGCATGCAGAGCTCAGGCAGAGTGAGAGGTGAGAAGTCTGGCAGCTGGGCAGTCCTTTGCAGACTACTCTCACCCTCCTGCACACCTGCCACTCCACAAATCCCTGCTGTCAAAGACTTTTTATTCTCTTTCTTGCTAGCCAATCTTCTCAAATCAGGGCCCCACTCCCATGCTGTTTTCCCACATTGACTCTCCACTCCCCTTCTTTCTTACCCTTCCTGCTTCTTACACCTTCCCTCCTCAGTCAAAACCTACTGGTAGCCATTGCCAAGCACTCCCTGAGCTGCTGCTTTGCCAGGGAGTGAGTATTGCTTGTGGTAGGATCTGGACCAGACCTGGTGCCAGGAGTCCCATGCAACCCACTCCAGGGGCCAGATTCAGCTGCAACTCGGTGCTGTGGCTTCTCCCAGTCTGGCATATGGCTCTGTGCATCAGTCACCTATTGGGAAGGAAGGGAGAGGACTGAGGTGCACCAGAGTTACTCAGATTTTTCACTTCTGGCTTGACAAACCCCTATTTTGAAGGGGTCTAGGTGGGATTCACAGGTCAGAGATTTCTCTTCCCACCCATTTTGGTCTCTCACACAGCACCAAGGCAGACAACATCACCCAGTCTGTCTTCCTGAATCATGTATCCTTCAGAAACAGTTTGTTTCTCTCTCATTTAGAGTACTGGCAGAGAAAAGTATACCAGTCCCAGGAGGCTTGTTCTCTGCTAACACAGTGCTGTTCATGGATATTACCTTAAAGCAAAGTGTTGGGCATACGCCTGCACCGCAGCCAGAGACCTGACTGCGAGCGGAGAGAGGCTTTTGGCAGCCATGGATCTGGCTGGAGAGCAGGCAGAGTTGGTGGGAAGCATGCACACTGTGTTCCAGAACCAAAGGGGAAAGAGAAGGGTGCAAGCTATGGGACAATTGGCCATCAGGTCCTGCTGGTCACAGACATGGTGGGTGGGTTAAAAAGTCGCAGATATGGCATCTGAGGAAACAGCAGCTGCATGGAGATGCTGAAGTTATTTAGGAGGAAAAAGGAATAAAGAAGACTGGCAGGACACAGAGGAGACTTATTAGGGCAAGAAGATTTTTAAGATGCAGAAAAATGAGAGCTGTCCTGCTAGACTGGCATATGCTCTGGGAGGCCCTGACTCTTGGCACAGACAAGGGAACTGTCCTCTGTGGGGACAAGGGCCGGTGTCACAGGAGGCTGGAGCTAAGGCCAGTGCCTGGAGCAGAAGAATAGCCAAGCTGTGGGGCTGAAGGGCAGTAGCATGGGCAGTGCAGTGCCTGCAGGGCCACCCAGGGAGGATGACTTGTCCCCAGCAGCTGTGTGCCATCCAATTCAGCCCAAGGGGAGCTGTGCTGTTGCCATGACAACAGAGACCAGTCATATGACCCATTTGACTTTCTATATATAAATCTGTTTCACACAGTGTATGTGGCTCCATGGAAACCAAGTGTTGAGCAAGGAAGATTGCATAAAAATGAACAAAATAAAGACTGACTCAAAGTTCAAGGGAGATAGAGGCTGCTGGTAGTGCTGGGGGCTTTGTGGGGGCCACAGGCCTTCCCCTGAGCCCAGGCACAGGCTGGTGTGGGCACACTAGTGCCCAGCCTGGGAAGGGTCTGTGAGCACCTCTCAGTGCTGGGATCTTTATGCCAGACATGGGATGGATATGAGAGTTGGCATTAGCAACCCTGTCACCAAGGGTCTTTGTGCACAACTTTCACTTAGCAAATCATGTTTGCAGCATCAGCTGAGGTCAAACACAGATCCCACTTCTTTGACTGCACCATAGAGCATTTTCCGGTACCTGAAGGGGCTCCCAGACATCTGGAGAGGGACTTTGGACAAGGGCCACGAGTAACAAGGGGGAATGGCTTCAAACTGACAGAGATCAGGGTTAGATTAGATATTAGGAAGAAATCCTTGCCTGTGAGAGTGGTGAGCCCCTGGCACAGATTACCCAGAGGAGCTGTAGCTGGCCCATCCCTGGAAGTTTCCAAGGCCGGGTTGGATGGGACTTGGAGCAACCTGGGCTAGTGAAAGGTGTCCCTGCCCATGGCAGGGGGTAGAATAGGATGAGATTGATTTAACGTCCTTTTCAACACAAACCACTCTGTGATTCTATATTTATATGTCTGTCTTTTCTGCTCCGTAACCTGGGACTGACTCACACCTTTTCCAGGTTCAGTGTTCATACAAAAGGCAGTATTGACAGAAACATGAGCTCAGTAATATCAGTGCAGAGCAAGCCTTTCCCCGTGGGACAGAAGCTATTCTGGGCCAGGTTCATGCTGTGGCCATTTTTACCTTCTGTGTCCTTGTGTTGCCCCTTAGAGGGAGTTTCCCCTGCATATTTTGCCCAGGTTTCTGTCACTGTTGATCCTCCAGTGCTCCAGGACACTGCAGGGCAGCCGCTTAGCTGGTCACTGTGGCCTTTCCTTGTGCTGCTGCGTCTGCAGCAGAAGCAAGTGTGACTGAGCAGGTGCCAGCAGCAGGTGGCTGTGCTGACACTGCACTCCAGTCCTTTCCCACAGTTAGAGGCTTCTCTTCAGTTGCTCCAAGGGTGCATGCTCTGCTGAAACAGGATCATAAAATCACAGGAGAATTAAAATTAGAAGGGAGTTTTGGAGGTCTCTGGTCCAACCCCTTGTTTGGAGTTAGATCAGGTTGCTTAGGGCCTGAATATATGGGTTTGGGATTGTTTTACTATGTCTTGGGTTGTGTGTTGGAAGGCGACCCTCTGCTGAGCTATGCTGGAGCACAGTGAAAGCTGACACATCTTTAGGGAGCTCAGGCTTGTAAATGCACAGATGTTTCCACCCCAGGATCCCTCTTTGAAGGAGAATGGGGATTTCCTGCAGTGCGAAAATGGGAAGTCATTTTCCTCTGTTGAGCAAGGCAGAACTTGCCTCAGGAGGTCAAGTCAGCTTGGGTTGAACTGATGGGTGGCACTCCCTCTTGCCTCACTTTGCTGCATAAAATCCTTTCTAGCTTTTTTTCCACCACTGGGAGGGGATCACGCTTCCGGGTGGTCTTCCAAAGGAACAGACTGAGTTGGGCTACTGCTGCAAACCTGGTCAAGAAGACCAAGATCAAGAGAAGAAAAAGAAAATAGTCAGAAAGTTAGAAGAGGGAGTGGGAGAGCCACCCCACCACCCTCCTGCTGGCCATATGGCCCTGTTCTGAGGTGGCCCAGCCAGACAGCAAGTGTCAGGGCTCTGATGGACAAGCCTGGGCTGCTGCTTTTCTTTGCATGGAGCATCCAGGATGTCTGACCCAGCTGTCCTCTTCAGACATGCTTCTAGACCATCTGTGTTTAGCAGCACACAGTTGAAATGCTGTTGCCTGGTCAGGGTTGTGTTGCTGTGTGGTGGCTCTCCTATCCACATGAGTTGTCCTTCTCTTCTGAACATCCCTAAACCAGTGCCAGTGGATGCAAGGGAAGGGGCACAGGTTCATGTTCAGGTTCATCCTTCTGTCTCTTGTCAGTGCTGCTGTCCTGAACGAGATGAGTTAATCCCATAGGTCTTTTCTCATTCCACATGCTTACCTTTGTCACCTCTCTGTCACATGGTTTAGTCCTGAAGAGCTCCAGTGCCTTTTCTGCTTTGAGATGTCTTTTGCATTTGCTGCTCATTTCTGTTTCCTCTCTGCTGTGCATGTATCAGGAGAATTCCATCCCTGTGTTTCTGCAGTCAGCAAATGACAACCATTACTTGGCAGGTAGAATGAGGGCTGTTGGGTGCCCTCATGGGCAACCTCATGGTTGCTAGATGGAATTCTGATCCTAGGAAATCCCATAGGAGGAAGGTGCTTGTGTTGTTGGATTTGAATGTTTTGAGAGACATTTTGATCCCTTTTCCAGGCATCAAATATGCAGATGCAGAAGGATTTCACTAAGGTTGCACGTTCTCTGCTCTGCTCACCTTGTTCAGGTTTCCTGTTTCCTTGACAGCATGTTGCAGACATCCTTTTCGGGTTTAGATCTGCCTGTCCACCACCATGGTGACAGCAGCTGGTGACACTCCCAGAAATGACAGCAAGGGGAGTGGTCTGAGCATTTCCCAGCTCAAAGGCACTGTGGGAGTTGGAAGGTTTGCAAAGCAGAAGGGATTGCAAGCCCACCCAGTCTGAGCTGTGGCAGGGGTGTCAGGGACCTGGCTTTTGTTGGAATAGAGAACTTCTAGAAAGAGGCACTTAATCTCAATGGAGGAACTACGAGAAGTGCACAGCTCCCTGGTAAGCCCTTCTACTTGATACTTACTCTCATGATCAGCAGATTCTTTTCAATCCAAGCCTGTCTAGTTTCAACTTCCAGTCCCTGTCTGCTGCTCTTTGCTGGTTTACAATATGCCCTGCTGACAGGAAACCTCTTCTCCATGCAGACATTCATTCTTGGGATTTACTGTTCTCATAAGCTATCCTGGCAATAGTTCTCCCAAAATAGGAGCAAGAAATCGAAGTAATAGCTCAGTCTTGCTGATTTGTCTAGGGAAGAGGTGTCTCTATGCACACATGCCTCTAAGCACTTTCCTTGTTATATGTGGCTGGGCACAGGGTGTGCCCCAGTGGAAGCTGGATTTGGTACGGCTCTGAAGCCTGTCTGGTGGTGCCATGCCAGCTGTGGACTTGTGCCAGATGAGGAACTGTGCCAGACATGGAGCCAGGCTCTTGAACACCATCTGCCAGTTGCCTCCCCTCTCTGTGCAGTCTCATGGCCCCTGTCCTTGCTGTGTCCCAGCAGCAGCATTGTCTGTTATCACATGCCAGGTTAGCCAAAACTTCTGCCATATGGGTGTACAAACATGCTTTCAGTTTAACTGTGCTGATGCAAGAAGGGACTGCAGATGGCCTGGCTGGGACAGGGTTGTATCTATTGAGGAAAATAGAGCAAGAACGTCTCTCCTTTTCCTCAGATCTCCTCTTTTGGCAGAGAAGGGATGTTGTGCTCCCTTTAGGGCCTCTGTGGCATTCTCATGTCTGAAAGGATGTGTTGCTGAGTGTGCCACAACTATAAGATACTTAATCTGTGATGCATTATGGAGTTCAGTCCCACAGGCATCTATCGCAGATCCCATCATCCCACATTATCTATTCCACAGCCTCCTGGGCTCCTGCACAGCGAGTGTAGGGCTTATAGTGATATGATGGGGGCAATGGCTTTAAACTGAGTGAGAGTAGGTTTAGATTGGATATTAGGAAGAAATTCTCTACTGTGGGGGTATTGAGGCCCTGGCCCAGGTTGCCCAGACAAGTTACGGGCAAGGCTAAATTGGACAGGGCTTGAAGCAACCTGGTCTAGTGGAAGGTGTCCCTTCCCATGGCTGAGGGTTGGAACGGGATGATCTTTAAGGTCTTTTCCAACCCAAACCATTCTGTGATTTTATGATTCTGTAAGGGCAGGGTGGTGAGGAAACCCGAATAAGGCAAGTTCTGTTTCTTCTTCTGTTTCTCCCCTATACAGTTTTCAGTTCCTCTTTTCCCCACAGAGCTGCTATAGAAGTCAGAGTTTCAGTGTTGTTGGGAGAAGATTGCACTGGGACTGGTTAGGGGCACAGAAGTGGTCACAGCATTCAGTGGATCCTCCTCTGCAGTCTCCATGGGGTGATAAAATTCTGCCTAACAGAGCTGCTATTTAGGATCACATTCCTTTCTAAATCAGAGGAAAGAGATCCACACATCCATACTCTATGCTGTCTTGGTTTCAGCTGAGATAGAGTTAACTTTCTTACTAGTAGCTAGTACAGTGCTGGGTTTTGGATTCAGTGTGAGCAAAATGTTGATAACACAGTGATGTTTTAGTTGGTGGTTAGTAGTGATGCTCCCAAAGTCAGGGACTTTTCAGTGTGCTGTGCTGTGCCAGCAAGGAGCTGCACAAAGAGCCAGGAGGTAGCACGGCCTGGACAGCTGACCCAAACTGACCAAAGGGATATTCTGCACCACAGAACGTCATGCCCAGTGTATAAGCTGAGGGAGTTGGCCAAGAGGGGCTGAAGGCCACTGGGGAATGGGCTGGGCATGGGTCTGCAAATGATGAGAAATTGTACTGTACATCACTTGTCTTTCTTGAGCTTTATTCCTCTATCTTTTTCTCTTTTCTTTGTTATTATTATCATCATTATGATAATTGTGTTTGTCATTATCGTTATCTTTTATTTTAATGATTAAACTATTCTTATCTCAACCCATGAATTTTACTTTTTTTTCTGATTCTCCTCCCCATCCCAGGGTAAGAGGCAGTGAGTGGGTGACTGTGTGGTACTGAGTTGCTGGCTGGAGTTAAACCACAACACACGCGCACACAAGCAGACCATTTCCCCATTGCTTACAAGAGCTTCTGCATTTGGCAGTGCTGACATTTCCCTTATATTTAATCCTCTTGACCATCACTGATAGAGACCACTGTGCTTGCAGCACTTCTCAGCAAAATCAGAAACAAAGGTAAACATATTAGTAACCGAAAAATAGAGTTAGCAATTGCAAAGCATAATGCTTGCGTGCTTTTTGAATGATACATGTTTTGGCAGGGACTACAGCTAGACATTGGGTTAACTTCACTCTTTATACTATTTCTATCCAACATTTGTAGCCATGGCACCTGTCTGCTCTTCCGGCAGTCCATCAGGGAGACATGAAGCAACACTGAAAATGTGACTCAGAGGATGTAGGACCAATTTAGAATTTCCCTTAAGCAAACCAGTAGAGTCTGTCCTTGCAGGGCACTGGTGCTGACTCTGCAAAAGAGGAATACCTTGGGCCCCTAAAGTGAGCTGAGCCTAGTTGTGACTTCTTGGCACATGAGATCGCTGTAGGATCATATTAAGAAGTAGGGGTAGTGGGAATGGAGGGACTTCAGTTCCAGAAGGGAAGAAATGTACAGAAATGATGAGTGTGCAGTAAAAATGTGTGAAATCTGGATCTTCTGAAATAGAACCCAGGGTTGGATTATCCCAAATTCTTCTTTATGAGGTTTTCATGCAGAACAGTGATTGTCTGGTATAACTGTGTTATTTTTTAGGCCAGAGATCCATGCAGGGAATATAAGAGACCCAACATGCTGCCGTATACTTCAGGAGCTGGTACGCTGCTGCTGCAGAGTTTAATTTTCTTCAGTGTGCTTTTGCAAACAATAACAGGAGACCATTAACCCTGCAATATAGAGAGGTCGGGAGCTGTCCCAGGATTTGTTCCAGCACTCTGCTATCCAGTGGAGTGTACTGGCAGAGAGACGGGTTTTGTGGCTCAAAAATTAGGTTGGGGCTATCCTGTTCCCGCTGGTCTGACTTTGTCTGCATATGTTAGGAGCCCGGAAACAAAGATGGAGAGAGACTATTTACAAGGGCCTGGAGTGACAGGACAATGGTGAAAGGCTTCAAACTGAAAGAGCACAGGTTTAGATTGGATATTAGGAAGAAATTCTTGCCTGTGAGGGTGGTGAGTTCCTGGCACAGGTTACCTGGAGAAGCTGTGGCTGCCCCATCACTGGAAGTGTCCAAGGTGAGGCTGGACGGGACTTGGAGCAACCTGGGCTAGTGGAAGGTGTCCCTGCCCATGGCAGCGAGTGGAATGAGATGTTCTTTAAGGTCCCTTCCAACCCAAACCATTCTGTGATTCTGTGTTACTTTATCCTGAACCTCTGAATGCCTTTTAGCCCTGGGCTTCTCACCAGTCCTGCCTGTGGACAGGGACTGTGTGTGGGTAAGGTGTGAGGACAACTGTCCAGTGGGTAGTCCTGGAGACAGAAATCAAACAGCCTTCTTTTTAGCTGTTACTGCAATTGCTGGGGGACTGCACTGGTCAGATAAGCTCTTTCAAAAGGAGTTCTGTTTTCTTCTCAGTGTTTTATTATGTCAAGAGAAACAGTAGAGAGGGATGTCTGACAGAGAGGTGAGATGAAAAAACTCCCCTGCACAGCAGGTCACAGGAGCTGAACAGCACCAAAAGGAAACTTGCACAATTCAGCTGTTGTTGGTAAGGTGTGTGTGATAAAAGTATGTACCAGTGCCATACACCTGTCCACTTCATTACTCTGTACAAGCAGTGCAGCCCTTCCAGGGATGTCATGCCTGGAAAACCTGCAGTGAGGTACTGCCAGTCTTGACTGAGAGTAAAACCAAACAAAAGGATAGTGCTGAATGCTGCAGGTGTCAGGGCTGAGCAATCAAGCCCCTGGGGGTGCCAGCACATGCCTGAAAAGAACAGGGAATAAGTACATGGTTTTGGAGCCATTTCAGAAGTGGCATTTCATAGCAAAATAAGACTGTAGACACACATATCATGTCGGAGTAGAACTTGGATAACCCAGAGGTAAAACTGGAAAAGCTTGATTTTTCTGTCGGTTTAATGTTTTCATTAGTAGGTTTCAGAGCTTCAACGGGAAGCAGAGAGGTGTTGCAGTGGTATATGTGGCGGGGTCCTGCCCCTCTGATGAGAGAGTGACATGGTTGCACTGTCTATGCTGAGGCAAGAATTGCATTTAGTGCATTTTTAGGCAACAGAATAACACTAAAACGTGCCTTTGGGCAGACTAATGTATAAGAGAAGTTTTCACTTGCATCATAAGCTGACATAAGAAAAAAATCAAATAGTAACATAAGCTGTGAAAGCTACTGCTTTCTCACACATACAGCAGGGGGAGTGGAACTGTAAATTGATTTGATTAAAGCTTAGAGAGCAGAAACACAAGGAATAGGGATAGATGGCAGAGATTCTACTGATTCATTCTGCATGTCACCCTGCCATCAGCACGCAGAGCATGAGATTTGAGTCATACACCTGGCAGAGTCCCTTCAGATCTCCTGAGTTCAGTTCATGTTGGGTCAGCTGAGTTTTCCAGTCTCCCAGTGTATTTCTGCTTAAGGAGAAGAGCTAAAATCTAACCCAGCACAGGCTCCATCTGTGGTGCAGCAGTGAGACGGATTCACCTCCCACTGTCCTTGTGTCCATCTGGCTGCCTTGCACCTGTGACCTGTCTGTTCAGGTGCACTTGGTGAGGCAGGAATGCAAGATCATTCTCCAGTTCAGTGCCTCAAGAGCCATTGTAATCAGAATTTTCTGAAACTGAAAAGAAACATAAATTAGACTGTTGGCTCCAAAATTATTAGAGGTACCTTTTATTCTAGGTTGTAAAAGAGTTGGAATTTCACTCAGAGACAGGATGTGCAGGAGAAGAACACATTACAAGTTTGTAATAGTGCTGTTCATATGTCCATCAGTGTTTGAACAGTATGTGCAGCAGAAGCTGAAACTGCCTGTTCCATGGATGTGGGTGCTTGTGAATCCAGTGCGGTTGTTTCAGACCTGCCCCCCACCATTTCTGAAGGAATTTGCTGGATAGAGACTAGCTTCCATAGGATAAATAATTCAATTTCAAAAGTTTTCCTTGTATTTTGCATTTCTTCCTTTGAAGACAATGGAAACAAACAGAGACAAAAGAGAGTGCCTGGTGTGCCTTAGGGATTGTGGAAAGGTGAACTGGAGCTCCCTGCATGTGGGCCAGGAGCAGGCTGCTGGCTCCATAGCTGCAGTCCTGTAAGATTGCAACTGGCAATCTTTGGCCATCCAGTTTATCTTCCTACATTCAGTGTTTCTGGGTGAAGAGACCAGGTTCACACCTCCTTTGGAATGAAGCCCTCTTCACCAGTCTCACATCAAGCAACTGCTGTAAATCCCAAGCTACCAAGGAACCAGCAGAACTACTTGGAAGAGGGACTAGTCCAGGTGATGCAATGTAGTGCAGACAATTTACCTACACTTCAGCTTCACCTCTTTCTTTTCCCGTCTCCTGAAGCTGCACTGAAGCTTGCACATGTGTCGGTGAAGAAATGTATGGCTGAGATATGGCATCTGAATCCTGATAGCAGTTCTCTGTGTGACTGGAGAACAGGTGATAGCCTGGTGCTCATCTCCTGCTGTTCCTAATTATCCGGATCACTCGTACTAATCTGGATCCTAATGATCTTGTATCTGGATGATATGGATCCAGATTATGTGTAGATCAGTAATGTATACATTGCTAATTACATACATTATTAGTATATAATTATCCTCCTGATAAATTTACTTCAGCACATGCTGCATGGCTCTGCAGTCTTGGAACTGTCTGAAGGTGATGGTGCCCTTGTAAAATAAATTGGGAACACACTTTCATGACCAGTGCTTTGACCCACCAGTATATCCACATGAAGGTAAATGAGGACCTGCCTCTCTTTCTCAGACACTTGATCATTTTATGCTTTGCATTTTACTGCTTAACGAGAGTCATTTTCTTGGACAGGTCCAGGTGCTCTTGGGACAACAAACACAGAGGGGTTCATTTCTGTCCCAAGAGGTGATCTGTGTAGTCAGTGCTTCAAGGGAATGTTGCTTTGTGTTCTGGGTGAAGCTAAGACAGATGAGGGGAGAAATGGAGTGAAAGTCTTTGGGTGCATTGGAATCGCTAGAATACCAAGCCACATGGTCCCTTTCCAGATGTGTGTCTGGTTAGGCTTTACATTATCTAGATATTGACTTAATAGGTTGGGTTTTGTCTTTTCTCAACAGAAGCCCAGAAAGACAACTCCTCAGCCAGAAGATACCTTGAATGGCCACCTTCCCCCCGGCTGGCAGAGCTACATGTCTCCCCAAGGCCGCAGGTACTATGTGAACACCTTCACAAATGGTAAGTGAGGGTGGATGTTCAGTAGATACGTCACCCCAGCAACACAGATATGCTGCAAGAAATTGTCTTTCAAGTTGATTTTGATTACAAAGTAGGCCCAGAGCCAAAAGAATTAATATGACCTTGACACCATGTGAAAGAAAATAATTATAAGAAGATGTAGTCTTATGATCCTCTGTCAACTGAAGACATTTGAAGGATTTACAAAAGACAGAGAATGTAAAGCAGAAATATCCCTGTCATTAATGTTTTAGAATTTGGAACACTCTTAATGATATAATTTTTGCATTCCCTATTTCTCTTTAGCTCAAGATATTTCTGTCTATATATATACATGTAAAGTAGTTTGATAGAACATCAGGTGTCATTAAAGCACCACTGAGGAAAACAGAAATAGTGAACTAGTCAGGCTCAGCTTGCCCATGGAGACAAGGGTAGAAAAACACATGTAATGGGACAGCACAGACAGACTCTTCAATTCTACACTTGTATGTTCTATTCACTGTTGTGCTGGTAGAGAAGCAGACTTTACTCACGATCTTATCAGTTGCTCAAGAGCTGTTAAACTTGTGCCACCTCTGGCTTACCTAAGACTGTGTCTACCTGCTTTTCTCATCATGAGCTTACAGCAGCATTGCAAAAGAGGGACTTGTGACCAGCAAAACCAGGTTTCTTTAGCAAAAGGAATGCCAGAATGACAAGGGAGAAGAGGACAGTTTTTCACAATGGAGTGGCAACCATCAGAAATGACCACTGGCATTCCTCATAAGGAATTCCTCACAGTCACGTTCTGACTCACAAGAAGAGCCATGGGCTGTCCCAGTGCACCTCACAGTCTGTTCTGAGACTGATGTGTTTTATTTCAGTAGCCCTTGGCCTAGAACTTGGCTAAGTCATTATTTACTGGAGTTTGATGCATTCACATCTCATAGGACTCTCCCTCCAGAAGGCACATTTCAATTTAACCCTGCCTTTGTTTTCAAGCACAGTCTGCTTTGGCTGATGGGCAGCATCCCCTTCACTGCTGGGCAGATCAGCAGGAGTTAGATACCTCATCGCCACTGCAATTCAGAGGTGGATGAGGAGGTGATTAAACTCAGACCTGAACCATTTTTGACCCTTTACTCACTGAGTTGAGACCAGATACAATCAGTAAGAGGCAGAGCCTGTTTCTAATGTGATAAGAACTCTTGCCACAGGGACCCTGCCCCAGAAAGGTGGGTGGCCTGGACTGTCTCTACTTAATGTCACGAAGCTTTGTACTTTCCTCACAAGTTGCAAGTAATGTAACAAGGGTCAATAGCCACATTGTGCTTGGGAGCTCCAGGCCAGGAATCAGGAGAGTGATTTTCTCTAGGAAAGAAGGATAATCCTGGCACAGGCTGACCAGGGAGGCAATGAAATCTCCATCTTTAAGAAATCTCAGAAACTACTTAGACAGAGCTGTGGCTGCTCAGAGTGAATAGCTGGGCTGGAAACTTCCAGAGATCACTTCCAACCAGTCTTTCTCAGGAGAATGCCCAAACTACCTTTGGATGTGCTCTCAGCTACTACAACGGGATTGTTGAGCGGCAGGATATATGGTTCTCAGAGTAACAGTAAGAGAGGGTAGAAGCAGGATTTCTGTGTTTTGATCCTTGCTTTAGGGAGCACTTATTCAAGTCCTGTTTAGATGAGAATTTCCTCACCAGAGTAATCCTAAGCCCAATTGGCTTTGGAGTTAGGCTTGCTCTTGTTTCCTATGTTCAGCTCAAGAACCATGCATTTCTGAGCCTCCCATACTTCCATGAGTGCTGTACCATTTTTTGAAACAACAGGAATCTCCTGCAGCATGTACAGGGACACTCTGACCCCTCAACCACTTCCAGCTAAGTTGGTGTTCCTGACAAGCTCAGTTTCTTTCAGCCTACTCAGTTAGGATATGCTGCTGCCTTGAAGTCTTCTAGCTGTGTAGAGACTGCTTTGTGCTAGTTTATCAGCTTGGTGATATCACTTTGAGAGATTTTTTGCTCCAGTTGGACTATATTGCACAATCAGACTCAGATCTGAAATGCCTGTGCTTCCTCAAAGTGGATTATATGCCAAAAAAGTGTCACCTGTGACAAAGCAGAGTGCAACCTCTGGATCTTTCTGCCGAAGTGTGTGATGAAATCTTATCCAGTCCTGTCATGAGCAGCTGTCTGGACACTGTTTTGAATTAATCCAATTCATGATGACATTTGGTCCTACGAAACTTGTAGTTCAGGACTATCCGTAGGCTCATATTGGTCCAGTCTCATGTTGATGCACTTTCTCCCTTCACTGTGCTGCAGAGTTGGACATACTGAGCCATGCAGTCACCTTAAAGTCATGTTTGGCTTATAAGGCTGCTGCCTAATAGTGGGATTGCACTTTGACTACTCAAGATGTAGCCTTTGGCTTCAAGTTGTATGAGTCAAAGACAATACGCTATAAACCTGCAGTCCCCATCTTTTCTGTGGCAGAGTTGCATTGGCATGAGTAATGTTTATTGCCAGTCTCAAAGGCTGAACAGCTCACTGACTGCACCTGCTGACTTGTCTGAACTGCTTATTTGTCCTGTCACTGCTGCAGCTGCTTCTGGGAGTACCGAGATAAATACTGGCAATGTTTGTCACAAGGACAATGTGCCAGCAGACATCTTTGTCATAGGGTTTCATGGGCCTCTGTCCTGCTTTGCCTCCTAAGCACCATTGTTTCAGCAGCAGGAGCCAGGTTTCTTCTCCATCAAGGTGTAGATGTACTCCTAGACTGCTCTCTCATAGCCACAGCTATCACCAGATGATGAAAGTACGCTGAAGTGTTTGAGAGAGGTATCACTGTTTAGTGGACAAATGTGAACTCAGAGGTCAGTGGAAGCCAGTTGACTGGCCTTCAGCATGATCCATGTAGTTAAAGGTTTCCTGCTCATCATTATTCAGCTAGAGCAATTAATGCAAAACTCTTGCTTTGTAAGGTCACAACCACTTCTCAGATATTTCAGAGATTAGGCATCTCTTTACTGAGAGGGTTGATCAGAAAGTATTTCTAGACCTTCACCTATCTGCGGAAGAAGTATTTGAATCTCCAAGGGAGTGAAGGCATCCTCATTTTAATGAAGAGCAATGGCCAAACTATCTCCTTCACAATGAATGAGTACTGTGAGATTCAGAGTGAAAGATTAAATCTCTCTGAAGCTCCTTAAAAGGGCTTGGGAAGGAGCCTTATCCAGCCATAGAGCTTCTCTGTCAAATGGATGTTCTCATGCAAGAGCTTCCCTTAGCAGATGCAACAAGGCATGAGGTATGCTCGGGGAAGAAAGCTCTGTCTGGCACCCTGCCAGGAGGTGATTGTACTTCAGAACAGTAAGGGAATGAGAAAGAACTTTCTGGTTATTTTCAGTATAAGTGATTTAATTGTGGGGTTTTTTTGGTTTTGGTTTTTTAGTTTGTTTTTTTTTTTTTCACTTCTGGCTTTCACAAGCATTTGTGCCTACTTTGCTGAAACTAGACATTGTGAATAAAGTATTTTATTAGAATGGCAGAGTAACATAGCTGCACTGGAAGGTGAGTTTAGGGCACTTTGGGTCACGGCAAAGCACTGTTCCCTGCAGGTTATGGTAGAAGTTTCAGTGAATGGACCTAGTTCACTGCCTACTCATCCCTACCAGGGCCTTCTGCTGCATCGAGTAGGAGAAGCTGTGGCTTGCAAAACACTGGGGCACATACCTGGGCTGTAAGGGTTTCCAGGGACCTTGTTACACTGGCCTACACTGAAAAATGAGTTTTTCTTCTTCTCTATTTGGAGCCTTCTGTCAAAGAGGACTTCAGTTTTCAGTTTCAAAGTGGAAGGAAGTTCTGACTTCAGAGAAGTTTAGGTGTGTCCCTGTGTATATCTTGTCTCCTGTTGTAAGGATCTGGAAAGCTTCCTATTCAGCAGGAAGAGACATGAAACTGTCCTGGAAAGGCTCTGTAGTTACTGTCACCAGCCAAAGATAGGTCCTCTCCCAGACTCCTTTGAATTGCTCTTTGGAGTTTCCTTCCATGTCCAGGTGCAGAATCTGTATGTGAACTAGAATCACTGTGCCAAATCAAGGGTGTCTTCTCCAGGTGCTGAAGTACCAAATTGTCCAAAGGGACTCTACAACTTCAGCTTTGTTTGTGGCTTGTACTTTATGTAGCCTTTTTTTTTTTCCTTAATTTCTTGAGATTTTTGAATCCAAGAAGGGATTTTGGTATCTCAACTATGGTCTGAACCTTCTTACTCAGAGAACAAATGGTTTCAGAGAGAATAAATATGGCTGGTTATTCTTCCAGCTTACAGCAGGTGTCTCTAATTGCTGTGGAGACAGGTTTTTGTGCATTTCCCCCCACTTATTTTAAACAACTTAGAATATCGTTCCTATCAAAGCTTTTTTGTGTTATTTTCTCTGTGCTTCTCCTCCCTACTGAGGCTGAGCTAGGCAGTGGAGCTGAAGTAGAGGTAGGAGGCTCTCTGCTTCTACTCAAACATGCAGAAATCTGAGAGGAGAAACTAATAATTAGAAGAAGCACAGAGCTGTCCAGTGGACTAGGGAGGAAGGGAGGAAGGAAGGAAGGAACGAAAGGAGGTAGGAAGAGAGGAAGGGAGGGAGAGAGGAAGGTGAAGGAGGGAGGGAGGGAGGCACTATTCTCAGCTCTCAGCTGCAGCCCTCCCAGAAGTTCCTCTGTGCTTTGCCTTGCCCATGTGCTGTCTGCACCCTGGGGATCCTGTCCAGCTGCTTCCATCCATGAATGTAGCTGCTGAGCCCCCACCATCAGTGTCCTACTGTCCACTGTCTCTGATTCCACTTTTCCAGAGTCTAGGCCTCAGTTTGGGTCTGCCACTAAATGCAGTTAATTGCTGGAGTGCTCCACTCTGGCTTTTCCTTTAGGGCTACTGTTAGACAGTAAATGTAGACTGCATTTTGGGTTGAACATCGCTTTGCAAGGTCTCCTGGAGCCTGGAGCTCACAGATCCATACATTTGCTTTCTTTTTCTACATGTCCCTTAGGCACTGCTATCGTGTATCCTGCCTTTGGTTTTCCCTTCCATCATAGATCTCTCATGCGTGAGGTTAGGACAGTCACATAGCCATATGGTGAGCATATGTGGAAGCTCCAGGCATTGGCTTCATTGTCTGTTCATGTAAATGTTGTTGTTTGGACATCCTCAGCGGGGCATGTCCTTCACTTGCAGCACTCCAGCTGTCCTGGGTGCCCAACCAGTTGCCTTGCCAGTCAGTGGAAGGCGTATTCCAGTGCAGAGTGAGGGGATTCATCCAGCTCAAGGCTGTGGCTGAGCCCTGGGGTGGGTGAGAGTACAACAGAGTGTCTTTCTGCCCCTCTCTGGGGCCTTGCTGGCACCCATTGTCTTTCTAATGCTATCAAGATGCTATCAAGAGCAGGCTTTCTTGGCAGGTCCGTGGTAGTTCTTCCATCATTGAAAAGCCCTGGTGAGAGGAGGTACGGTGGTAGGACTGTGGCTAAAGATTTTCCCAACCTCAGGGCAGTGTCTGTGAGCAGGACCCTGTGTGATGGAAAGACAATTCATTGATAGGAAAACATGTCTTAAAAGCAGCAAAGGCAGTTTGAAAACTGGCTAGAGGGGAAAACAGAAAGGGGACCATAGTTAAATTATGATAAGCTAATTCAAAACTGCTTGGTGGATCATTCTCAGAGTGTGGTCATCAATGATCCCTTGTCAAAGGGTAGTTTGTACTGAAAGGAGTCTTGCAGCAATCTGCCTGAGAATTCATTCTGGTCAGTATTTCCAATAGTGAATAGCATGTTGGCATTGAGGGCACTTATTCAAACAATAACTTTTAGCTGGAGCTGGGAAGAACATGGTGTGCTGTACAGAACAGGCTCAGAATTCACAATCACCCTGGAATGGAGGATTCTGTTCAGTAAGGATACACTTTAGATCAGAGATTTCATCAGAAAAAAATGAACTGAAAAAGACAGGCAATGGAACAGTTTACAGACAAAGATGTTGGGGCTCTAGAGGATCTAAAGCTGAGTGTGAGCCAGCAGTGTTATGCTAGTACAAACCAGCAAGCATTTTCCATTGTATAAATAGGAATGTTGTTTGTGAGGCATGAAGTAAGCCTCCAACTTTACAAGGAAATTATAAAGCCTCAGCTGGAATATTTTATCTTGTTTGGATGCTACACTTCAGGATTTAAGCTGGATAAGGCCCAGAAGAGAGTAGCAAAAATTATGGGAGATGTGGAAAACATAGCCTGTGGGCAAATGCTGAGATATTGGGGGTGTCTTCCCTAGGAAGGGAAAGATGTGGATGTGGATTTGAAAGTAGGCTTTAAGTGCATAAAACGCAGTTAGGGAAAAGACTGTTTACAATGCCTGTCATCACTAGAAGACACAGTAACACACTTCAGTTGCAACCAGGACAACTAACTCTTCCAAGCTCTCTAAGATAGTGAAGTGTGGGAGTAGGGAGTTGCCTGGGAGTCCATATCACTGGAGGTCTCTAAGAGACACAAACCCATGAAAATTCATGTTTGCCTTGCTCTGGGGCACAGCAGGGACAGAATGACTTCCTGAAATCCCTGTCAGGACTGTTTTTTCAGTCTGTAAACCCTAAACTATATGAAAAATATTTATCAATGTAGAGAATGACAAATGCCTGGGACTCACACAGGAATTATTCTTTACCGGGTATCTTTATATTTGCCCAATTTTTACATTCATCACATCTAATCAGGCTCTTGTCACTCCTCTGCTGGTTTGCTTTTTCTGGTTGTCAAAGAATCTTAATATGAGTTCAGAGGAACACTTAGTTTGTTCTTTTTCATTTACAACTGTGCTGAATATTGCCACTATGTTTTGGGCCAGGTCCTGCCCTCCAGCTTTCCAGGGAAAGGCAGGATCAGCCAGGAATGCAGCGGTGGGTGGGCTTCACACTGCACAGTCCCTTCTCCTGGAATGTGTGTGTGTCTGGGAGCAGGGAGGGACACACATTTTGAAGAAGGTCAGCAGGCAAAAGCTGTACAAGTTTTGCTGTGGTAGAGTTCTGAACTGTTCCCAGCTGAACCCTGTTCTCCCTCCTTCCAAAGACAAGAGGTGTTGTCCGTCCAACAACTCACCGTTCTGACCATGCCTGGTGCTGCATCATCTCTACCTCACCATTTTCTTCCTTTCTCACACAGTGCAAAAGCCTTTTTTTGGATTAAATAGGTGTTTTGTTTTGGTTTTGTTCCTCCATGCTTGAGCTGTTCAGAAGTGGGAACTCAAGTATGCCATCCCATTTCTAGGGAGGGGAAATGGGATTTTAGGAGCAAATAACATCTTGATTCTTATGAGCCTTCACAATAGAACAGAACTCTCCCTCATTGTGAGGCATTACTATTATTGTCAGCTGTTTTTGGCAGTTAGTGTCCTTCCACACTGGGATTATCGCCCTGTGTTATCCATACATCTTACCTGACCGTAACAGTATTGGCACCATGTGTGTTGTGTGGTCTAATTTTCATTGTCTTTACATGAAAAACATAAGGAATCGTTTTTACCTAGAAAGAAATAGACTTTATGAGACAGTGTTCTTATGTGGGAAAAAGACATTAGGAAAATCAATAATGAAAGAATTGGAGTGACTCTGAAACAAACAGATTTCCATAGGTAAATGAGCCAGATGACAAACAGCACATTCCTGTTTATCTCCACTTGGTGGTTCCGCAAGATAAACACTCCACATTTATCATCTTTTGAAACAGGTTCAATCCTGAAACCATTGTAAAAGCCTCTGACCTCCATACGATCTGCACAATGAAGCCCAAGACAACTTCAATATACCTAAGGTTTTCTCAGTATGGCCTTCGTTTGGAAGGTTGAGTCTGCACCAGTTTCATAACAGCCAAATGCCTGGCAACTGTCTTGTGCAACATCTGGAGACATCCCAGCTTCTCATGTCAAAACATAAGAAAGAGGAGCAAGATGGCAAGTCATTCTCAAAGCCCTGGCAGACCCTTTCCCGTAGTAGTCATGGTTCTCGTTTTGCATCATTAACTTTTCAAGGAGCCCTGTGCTGTCTGGAAGAACAGTTGGGATCCCTGTCCCAGGATTTGGAGGGTTAAGTGCATGAGAACTGGTATTACGTCAAGCAAGGATGATGAACTGGAGAGAAGTGCATGGCTGTCAGGCTGCTGCCACCAGAGTCCATAGCACTGACTGGCCTCTTGGATGCTCACTGCTTTACCCTTAGATAGGTTCCACCATCTCTATTGCTGTCTGAGCAAGGCAGAGTTGGATTCACCGGACAAGGTACCAACTGCAGGGTGGACAACTCCATTTGAACGGGATGTTCAAGTCTCACTATTTGTCCATGAAAATAAATGGTT
The DNA here is from genome assembly GCA_035583185.1 of Anabacerthia variegaticeps. Classification (NCBI taxonomy): domain Eukaryota; kingdom Metazoa; phylum Chordata; class Aves; order Passeriformes; family Furnariidae; genus Anabacerthia; species Anabacerthia variegaticeps. The sequence goes on along the minus strand of JAWWEW010000042.1, from coordinate 9,551,426 downwards.
ACCTTTACCTGTCAATCATTTTCCTCATTGTAGGTGTCTAATATAGCGAACATGAGCTTCACCCTGTACGCTGCAATCTCTCTTCATTGACTTTAGGGAGAGCCTTGATGACAATACCTACTCCACAGACAGGTAAAGCTGGCTCTGGCATGAACCTCACCAAGGACCTGAGCTTACAACCTAGAACTGAAGGGGAACTTAAGAAATGTCCTTAGTTTCCTTGTATGGGATTATCGTCCCTTACTGCTCCTATAGCAGAATGGAGCCATGATGGTGTCAGCAGGCACAGAGAGAGCTGCACAAACAGGCTCTTTGTGTCAGGTCATGTGGTGAACACACCTCTCTTCACATCCAGAATACCTGCCCTGGCTTTCTTCCCCATGTGTGTAGAATGAGTAGGACAACTGTAAAATGACACACTGTGTTTCTACACTTAATTCCTCCAGCTGTATGTTCATGCATCCACACATCTGCACATGTACTTACACTTCAGAGGAGGGGCATCTCTGTGCAGGAGGTTGAGTGTCTGGAAAGCTGCAGTATTCCTGGGGACTACCTGAGGAAGGCCAGGCCAACAGCTCTGCAAATCACAGAATCATAAACTCACAGAATGGTTTCAGTTGGAAGGGACCTTAAAGAACATCTTGTTCCAACTCCCTGCCATGAGCAGGGACACCTTCCATTAGTCCAGGTTGCTTCAAGCCCTCTCCAGCCTGACCTTGGACATTTCCAGGGATGGGGCAGCCACAGCTTCTCTGGGCAACCTGTGCTAGGATCTGCCCACCCTCACAGGGAAGAATTTCAGTTTTACACAGTAAAGACCAGAGCAAAAGTATTTATCCAGAAGCAGGAAGTCTTAACAGGTTTAGCAAATAGCAGAAATATGACCTGGTGTAGTAATGGTTGAGGAAAGAAATATGTCTTTAGGTACCTGCATTGCACAAGTCCTAAGAATAGCCCAGAAGCCAACATGGAGGCTGAAGGAGGCAATGAAAAGGATAGGCAGACTCTGCCAGTACAGCCTTAGGGATGTCCTGGCAGAAAAACCACATTCCTCACAGCACATTTGGCCTCATTCAAGATAGCCACAGCATATGGCTGAGAGCTGAGCAGAGCTGCAGGCCAGCGTTAGAAAGCTGTCAGCCCTACAGAAAGCTTTTCTATGTGATGGAAACTACTAGGTCTGAGCAGACAAAAAATGCATTTTGTGTGCAGTTTGGTTGAGCAGAGGGAGGGGTGATACTTTCCTGCTCTTGTAACAATGAATGGGAGACCAGTGGTTACTCTGAGAAGTGAAAAATACTACTCTACCTTAACTATTTTACCCATCAAGTTTTAGATGTTAAAATCTCCTCCTGGCCAATGTTTGGCTCTTTCCAAGCCCATTCTTTCTTCAGTCATAGCATCCCCCACAGGCACACAGCACCATGCACTATCATAAGCCCTCTAGGACATATGCTCAGTCCATGTTTTCCCAGATCCACTGCATGGCCAAGGGAAGAGAAATTGACTGTTTGAAGTGTGTTAGCAGCCTGACCTGTTTGTCCCCATCTTCTGAACTCCAGCTGGCCTGCAGAGGAATCCTGGGCTGTAGCTATGGTGTTGGTGACTCTGGGTGAAGGGAGCATGGTGTGCAGCCCACCCCTCCCTGGCTGACTCTTTCCTGTGGTCAAGAGGGGCTTTTAGGCGTGGCTGCTCCTGCTTCCTAAGGATGGGGGAAGGTGCTGACAGCTGGAGGTGATGGCAGCAGATGGATTGAGGGAGAAGGGGGCTTATCCTGAGATGGATGGGGTTAGGGGTCCTGTTTGCAGGCAAGGGGAAAAAAAGCATAGGAGGACTGGAGAGAGTGTAAGCATAGCTCCCATATTTCCTTTGAACCCACCTGGCTGTCCATTGAATTCCCCTATTTGCCTCAGGAAAAATATGGACACAGGCTATTTGTTACTCCTTCACTTAGCTGCCCTCTTTGTTGGCTTTACCCCAGCAGACAGTAGTGAGCCTTAAGGCCAGCTGCCCACCAGCTGGTCACCACCCTCTCCTTAGACTCTCAGGTCAGGTCTGGTGTTGACCTGTTTGGAGAATCATGAAATAAGGCCTCTAGAAGCTGCAAGTTTTCTTGTGACCTTCCTATTTCAGGTGAACCATCTTGAGCCCTTGATAAATGTCCCAGTGCTTTCTGCATGCTCCTCCATCTCTCCCTGTGACTCTGGTGAGGTGGTGTTGTGTGTGATGTCCCTAAAGAAAAGCCAGTTTGTGTTTAGGTGAAGTGCTGTGGGCCCCTCAGGGCCTGTGTCCCTGTCACCATCCAGCTGAGATTGCCTGTGCACAGGGGTGTACCTGTCCATCCCCTTCCAAGATAGGTACTATTGCAGCAAGTCAGTGAGAAGCTTTGTTGTTCTGCTGGAATTTCAAGAAATAAATGTCCCCAGGCTGATCTGTGTTGCAAAATCACTGTGTGGAAAGTTTTCAAAACCTTCCATGTAGTGAGCTGATGGGAAGATTGTGAGCAGGAAGAAATTCTGTCTGGGAGAGAGGGCAGATAGAATGTGGACATCTGCATACAACCCTGAGTACATCTGAATGATCTGTGGGTCTTCTGGATACGGGTGTAGGTAAGGTGAAATAATTTCTGCCCTGGAAATCTCCTACCTGCCAGTTCCTGTGAAGATAAGTATGTGTATTTGCTTGCTGCTGTTTTGGGGATTTGTTTTTTGGGATTTTTGGGGATTCTAGCCCAAAGCAAGGAAAATAGCACTGTTCTCCCCTGGCTGCATTTCCTTGCGGGATATTTGGTTCAGGTAGTGTCAGGACTGCCGGCAACTTCCTGCAGAGCCTGTCTCTTTTCCCAGGGTTACACTGACATCATCTGAAACATATTTTGGAAGTAATTCTGTAGTATGGCATTTTCTTGTCAATAATAATTCTGGCTCTTTGTAGTGCCTGAAACTGAGAGGAGACATGAGTGTGGGCACAAGTGATGGGAAGGACATAAAGAACCTGGGGTATGATAGATAAATTAAGGGGCAGAGAAGGTGGGAAGCAGTTGAGGTGAGAAGGTGGAGATGCTATCCAGTCCCTGAAAGGTGTAAAGAATTGTGTGCATCACACAGCCTCTTAAAATCGTTTTCTGAGCATGGACAATACTTACCTATCTTTAAGAAAGCTGGGGTGAGCAATCTCCTCTGCTTTGACACCCTGTTAATCCTCTTTCAAACATGAAACTGTTGAAAGGCTGAAGGGAGCCAACAGAGCAGACGATACTGCAAATAACCTGGACTGTAAGAGAACAGGAAAAAGTTTCCAGCCTGCTTGTCAGGGGTGCCCCTTCTGTGTTTTCTGAAAGGATAGCCCTAGGACCACACTGCCAGGCTGAGTTCAAAGTACCATGTGCTCGGAATGCACAGCTACTATGTGGTTAACAAGTTTCTCAATGTCTGTGGGAGGGGTTTACAATTGTGTGTGGGTGGTAGATTCAGCAGGAAAATACTTGATTATGCTGAAGAAATTCTGTGATGGTCTGCAGCTGTAATACCTCTTGCATTAATCAAGCAATAGCACTGCAGCTACCTCGTCCATTGCATTAAAGATGACTTATGTACGTATGACATTAGTGTGCATGTGGCTTGCTGCCACCTTGCTTCCACAGCTTTCACGGCTGATGTCAGCGTGTTCTTATTTCCAGCCTTTTCTTGTCTGGTGCTCGGTCCTTCCCATTTACTAAACAGTTCTCTGTCTCCTGAAAAGCAGGAATTTCCTTGATCTTCATGAAAATATGTATTACATAGTATCCTCCTGGTACCAGCAGTCAGCTTTTTTGTTTCTGTATTCCTGGGTGCCTTTTCCTGATTATCTAGATTTACCCTTCACCTTTCTTCATTGAAGTTCCTAATGGCTGGTGAGCAGCTGGGTTAGCATAATCATAGAGTCACAGAATGGTGACCTTAAAGCTCATCTTGCTCCACCCCATGCCACGGCCAGGGATGCCACCCACTACACCAGGTTGCTCCTGACCACATCCAACCTGGCCTTAAACACTTCCAGGGAAGTTCTTTCCGTCCAGCATAGTGCTGTCTTTGTCTTGCAAGCAAATTTCCCAGGGTACCAAAGCAGTATCTGCTAAAACATCCTGTTTTGAGTGGTCTAAGGCCCACTGGAATTCACAGGTGGAAACTCCACCAATCTTCATCCTCCTTCTGCCTTGTCCATGGCTGCTGTCATGAGCAGTGGTTGGCATAGCTTGGGCAGGTAAGAGATGGTAACAGTGATTGTGGTCAGTTTTGACATGACACTGTTGCTAGCTATTAGGACACTCACTGGGTCAGAGAATACTCACTGAAACTCAAAGGGACTTCTGCATGTTTTGAAGTTCTCCATTAGAGGCCAAGGACTCTCCTGATTCAACACAGCAGCTCCTTCCTCTTTGTGCTCCTACATTTTGGTCCAGTGAGCCCTGCATTACCGAATCCCATATGGGTCACCTATAGCAGAATCAGCTCAAAAGACCAGCCCATGCATCATGAGCCTCTGAACTGTAACACAGTCATCTGCACAGCTCCCTAACACTCCTCCATGGGCCTCCCAGACTCTGGCCTTTACTTCCATCCTTACACCTAATGAAAAAAGACAAGAAAAGTGGACAGAAGTGAGAGATGCAAATCTTTGTTCACCTGCGTCAGACATGAGAGCCAAGCTCACAAGTGCTGAAAGCAGAGTACCAGGTGCTACTCATCCTCTGGAACAGTAGGAAAACAATTTCATTGTATTCTCCTCTGCTTGAAAAGTTATGAGTGGTTCACACCAGTCTCAGGGCAGTGCGAGTGACTCCTTACATGCCCAAACCCCCACACTCCCCTGGCTATTCCTTTGGGCTCTTTTCTCCCACACACAATATCAAGAGGTGAAGTGCCATGAAACCCTTGCCAGTTTATCACAAAGGTTGGGAAGATCTTAGCCAGAAAAGGGACATGAGGTGCAAGACCCCTGACAGGTCTTTTTTCCTGGCTGGTGAGGTTCAGTTTGGAGTGTGGTGGCTCCAGGCAGATGGAAGGTTTGGGCTGGGAGTGTGGTACTGTGCTATTAAAGAAAACCTTTCCAAAACAGAGTTGTTTGCCCTCTCTCTGACTCACAGGGCGAACCAATCTTTTTCCCTTTGGGGAATCACAGACAGGCCACAAACCTTGCTGAGAGCTTACGGAGATGCAATGGAAAAGCAGAGAAAGGCTATAGAAGGTTTGCAGATTGCACATACAGGTGTTTCCTACCTACCATTGGCAAGAGCAAAGTGAATCCAAAAGAGATGAGGCAAGACTGTGGGGACTTGTTCTACCCTTCTGCAAATGTGACTTTCTAGTTCTATTTTTAAGAAACCACTTGGGAGAAGTTTGCAGGGTTTCTTCTTGTGGCATTTAGGAGGGACATGTTCTATTGCTGTTCTTCATCCATGTCTGTGTGTCCTCATCCTTGGCCTGTACAACCTGTATAGCTTCAGGTTATTCAGGGCAGAAACTGAGTTTGGATCTGCTCAGCATCACAAATTTATTGCTCTTAAAGCCAAAACAAACTCCAAACATATTTATGAAGACATGAGTTAGTACCAGTAGTAGGGTGACACATGACAGCTGCTACAAATCCTTAAGATCAGGAAAGGTTTCTGCACAGTAAGCAGACCTAGAGGTCCTCTGGCTTGATCTGCCCTATTCTTGTAGTTTAAACAATGAAACTGTGGAGCATTTATCTCCTAAAATAGAACTGTGCATGACACCATGCAGAGGTGCTAAATCCATTCCTGAAAGCAGTATAAGCCCGTGTGAAGGATTGTGCTACAACACAAAACCTGGATGTTTGGCAGATGTTGGATGTTCAGACTGGAAAGAAGCTGCTTTGAACTCAGAGCGCTACTGGATTCATGGAAAAAGGACAAAAAATTTCTTCCTCAGATGATACACTTTGATCACAAAAATCGTCTGCTTCAAGACCTCCTCACAAACTGTTTCTTGACTAAGATGACATCCCAAAAGGTGTGGCTCTCTAAAGGCCTGACACATTATGTCATTTCTCATTCTGCCAAAGATACGCAAAGTGAACTTTCTTCCCACAAACACCAAAGGTTTCCACTTTCCTTTGGTAGGAAATGTTTAACCACATGTGTGAAAACCCTCTCTGGTTCCATTGGCAAATATAGCTTGGATCTTGTAACCGTTTTTCCTCTTACTACATCATTTCAGTTTGAACAAGTGGTTTTCTCCTGCCTTGCTGTTCAGTAACTAATTCCATAGAACCATGGAAGGGCTTGGGTTGGAAGGCACCTTGTACCAGCCCGCTGTAGGGGACACCTGCAGGTGTCCCATGGGCAGGATCACATTGCACTAGACCAGATGACTCCAAGCCCTGGCCTTGAATATCTCCCAGGGTTGCAGAACTTCTTTTTTTGTTCACAGACCTCCTTCACAGTCCAGAGGGTGACAAAAAAGCTACTAGTCATTCCATCCCCTTACTAACTAAATGGATGAATTAACATGTGACTGATGGGGAGGACAGAACTTGGTGTTCATCTGCCAGTGTTAAACTGCACTCTCAGGGCATGAGGCTTCAGCTTGACTCCAGCATTCTCTCTGAAAAATTGCGTTAGATATAAAATCTAGGCCAATATTAAATCTAATCCTAATAGCTGTGATCATTATTTTACTACAGGGTTACAAGCAGTCTTCAGATTTCCCAGGCACCAGGATCAAAGGCTCCAAGATGAGACTCTGCCTTGGCTGTATCAGACAGTGCATTATCTCTCAACAAGCCTTTCCTGTGTTGCTGTGGAAAAGAAGTCATCCCCCCACTCACTTCTAATTCCCACTGTCACTTCTAGTCACGACTAAGTTGCAGAGAAATTTGTAATTTTACAGTTTTTGTCTTGGTAAATTCAGTTGCTTCCAGTAGATGGCATTCCAGCAGTGCTGTCCTCATCTAGATTAGTTCCTCTCCCTGCTTGGGCTGCTGGAATAATTCCTGTTACTCTCTGCACAGAGGTGGACTTTTGTCCTTCTAGCACCCAAAATAAATGAAGTAAAAATGCTCTCATTCTTTTAATTTCCTACCCAATAGAAGATGTTATTTCTGTTTTATGCATTTTATAGCATTTTTTTATTTTTCAATGTGTTGAACTCCACAATCACTTTATTTTGGAAAATTTGTCAAGACACTGAATTCACAAATCTACTAACCACTGGGCACTACTTTTTCATGTATGAAATTTCTGCCCTCAAGTTATGTGTCTGGACTTTCTGTGTGGCAGAGGGAAGAATGAGGCACTGCACAGCAGCTCTGCAGCAGCAAGCAGACAAAACAGACACCAGTTACAAGAAGCAGCTGGTAATTTTAACCAATTAATTACATTTCAAATACATTTGGTAGGTTTTTAGGTACATTCCTCTGTGTGGCTGCAAAAATACTATAGATAGATATGCTTGCATAGTAACCCCAAGCCAAATATGAAGGTAACTTTCTTTGCTGCTAATGTCAAAGTCAGTACTGACAAAAACACATTACTTCACTGACTCTGCTGGGGCACAGGATCAGTGGGCATCACAGCCCCTCCTCACAGGTCTCCGAAAGCCAGTCTTTAAAACAGTTGTCTTCAAGTCAACTCACTCATTATTATTATTATTCATTAATCAACAATTTATGTTAGAAAAAAATTGAGAAACATGGGTAGCATACTGCATTGTTTACCTTTGCATCACAATCAATGTAAATTAGATTTTTTCTTTATTTAACGATGCACTTGTGGGTTGTAAGACAAGATAAGCTGACTCATAAAAGGCAATTCTTAGCATTTGATTTTGTTCTGTGTAGTTAAAACACATTCCAATTATTCCTCATTGACCTAGTGTGGATTTGATTTACTGACTATCCAATTTACAAAACCAGACTAAAATTTAAATATTTGCCTATGAGTCATCAAAGCTTGTAGTTCATCAAGTTTTGCGCTTGCAATGGAAAACAAAAAAGCTCAAAGGATTTTTCTTTGCAAGCTGCGGCTAGTGTGTGTGTGCGTGTGTGTGTGTGCGGTGGCTTGGGGAGGGGGCAAGAGGGCGAGGCAGGGCATGTGCCTCAGGGACATCACAGGGGTATGACACCTGCTTCCATTTGGGATCTGTATGCTGCGTCCTTTCCTGAAATAAAGAACCTAATGCAACCCTCAAGAACATCTGTATGTATGTATGTACATTAATACATGTAGATATAGAATGTATATACATATATGTATATACATGTGTGCATGAATATATACGTAAAGATAGACCTTTTGTGGTTATTGAAGCATGTCAGCATCCTGTAAATGATCACTGGCCCAGGACAGGAGACTTTATGTGCTCTGAGGGAGGGGCTGACTACCAACCCAGAACTGTTACCCACCAAAGGCTCTCTCAGCCTCGGGTGCTCCATCACCACTTGACCATGGCCATCCAGAACACTGATATAGGTGCAGGATTTCAGGCTTTGGCAGGGTTAAATGGTGGTTGGTTGGGATTTGGAGAATCAAATGTTTCAAATGAAGTAGCCAAAGTAGTCCTTGGACTTGATTACAATGACTTGCTTATTTTCTTGTTTGATACCCATCTGGCAGCCAGTATTGTGTAGCTGATTTGGAACTTGTATGTTAATGCAAAAGGAATGCTGGCTTGGGTTTTCTAACTGGACTTCTGCAGAAGCTGCTCTCTTACTCCACTGTCGGCTGTTTACAACTTTTACAAATTAATGAGAAGATTATCAGAATGGTTAAACTACAGAGGCCACTGAGGGAGGAAAGCAGCAGCAGTCTTTGGAGTGTCACAACTGGTGTGACAGACGTTTGCATATCCCAGCTGCTGAACGACCTGGGTGGAAAAAAGGAAATTTGCAAGGGAAATAGGTTTTTCAGGAAAAAAAAAGCGCTACGGCTTGTGTATATCTAGCTGAAAACACATCTGTGCGTGACTCACAGCTGCCTTTCATGCAGAGAGCAGGCAGAGGCGCTGCCACTGCCTGGTCTCTGTTCCCAGGCTGAGGACCAGGCTGGCTGTGTTGCAGCTGCTGTGGCCACACCTCATGATGCTGCTGTGGACTGCAGGGAGGGCCCACTCTGGGCTGGATTTAACTTCACCTGGAAAGGCTGTCAGTGCAGGTCAGGTACACACTCCCAGGCAGTGATCTGCCCTGGGCAGTTCTGCACTGAAAGAACCAGTGATGCAGCTTCCAATCTTCTCTGTCTCCACCCATCCCAGCTGGCAGCTACAGCAGAAGGAGGTGAGAGGAGATAGGAAATGCAGGGAGGTGCAGGCGTCTTCCTGACAGGGTGAGAGCCTTGTTCAGAGGACACTAAAGGTCAGACCCAGTGGTATGTGTGTAATAGTCATAACTCTGGTATGTGTGCAAGGCCTCCATCACCCTTACACTGATGTTTCCCTTCAACAGAAACAACCTGGGAGCGGCCAAGCAGTGTGCCTGGAACTCCAAAGAGCCCTGTGTCGCAGAAGAGTTCTGCAGGTACTGTTTGATGCTGTGTGTGACTGCTGCACTGTATGAATCTGCAAAAGAAAATGCTGTGATACAGCGAGATGTAGACTTGATGTTCATATAGTATCACTGGCTGGTTTGGGTTGTAAGGGACCTTAAAGATCATCTTGTTCCACTTCTTTGCCATGGGCAAGGACACTTATCACTGAACTAAGCTCCTCCAAGCTCCATCCAACCTGGGCTTGGACACTTCCAGGGATGGGGCAGATGCACCTGTGCCAGGGCCTCACCACTCTCACAGGGAAGAATTTTTTCCTAATATCTAATCTAAATCTACCTTCCTTCAGCTTAAAGCCATTCTCCTTTGTCCTATCAATCCAGACCCTTGTCCAAAGTCCCTCTCCGGCTCTCCTGTAGCCCCTTTAGGTACTGGGAGGGGCTCTTAAGTTCTCCCTGGACCCTTCTCCAGGCTACATGGTCATGACAGTGTAGCAGAGCAAACGTTGGGCTTTCCCTTCTGACCTGTCTTCTTGACTGTTGTTTCCCTGCCAGTCCATCTTCTGGTGTCTGAATTGTCTGCTCAAGGGCTGGGTGGCTCTTTCTGGGAACATGGAGGCAAAGGGTGGCTCAGCAAGTCCTTTCGCAGTCCTGCTTTCTGATGGGGCAGGGAAATTAAAGAGTTGCAGAGGAACATGAGATGGCTGATGCTCTTCCACGCAGAGCACATACACAGTGAAGTGTTTTAGCTTGTGGTAGCTACAGGGGTGACCACATCACCTCTGTTCTGACTTGAGGTTTCAGGAAATCAAGTAACTGAATTAGATGCATAACTGTACTGAAAAGCTCTGGGTACTGCAGAATGACAAAGGAAATCAAAAGTTACTCTGGAATAAAAAGTATTAAATGTAAAGGCCGTTGCTGCCAACTCACTGTAAATAATGTAGGCTAAAGGATGTTTTCCACAGAAATTTTCAAACTGATGTCCCTCTTTATCAGCAGAGCTGAGTAGAAAGTCTGCTTGAAGATTGTGCAGTTTGTTGTGAAGAAAGGATTCATAATGTATTTGCGTATCTTGTTTTAACCCTACTTTAAGCATTCTTTAAGCATTAGTCCTGTCAGGAAACCATCTCCAGTGTGAACTCCTCTCTCCACAGGTCCTTAGCTTCTCAGAAAGACCAACCCTGTAGGCCCCCTGCTACCAAAACATGGCCACACGAACCCCATACAACATACCCCAATTGTTCAAACACATCATTTTACCAAACAGTGCTATGGGAACTGGTTTGAGTCTGGAGGTGTCTTTTTCTTGGCTCTTTCCAGCTCAGTAACTCCTGTCATAACTCCTCATAAGAGGCTGCTGCAGAGTCCTGCGGGCGAAGTGGGCCCAGGGTCTGAGTTTCTGCAGAATCTGTTTCTGGGGGCTGTCTGACTCACATTGCCAGCCATTGTTGGCATGGGTAGAAGCAACCAAAGTTCCTTAGACTGCAGGCAGTGAACATTGTTGACTCAGAAAAGGCACTGTGATCTATATCTGCATATTCAGTTATGGGTTTAGTTTCCAAAATGTGCAGTTTTTTATTTGCTGCCAGCGACAAGCCTGATAACTCTCCATCTGTTCTTACAGTGAATGGTTACTACATTTCTGGGACTCCGGTACACCAGCTTGACTCCGGTCATGTGAACCTCCGAAAAGCCAGCGGGGATCCCCAGGTAAATTTTTGAGAGAAAGTTAAATAGCTGTGTCCAAGAGTAAATGGGTCTCTACTTAAGTAGTTTAGGAATCCACCCAGAGCAGAAGGTCAAGAGTCATTTTCTTTTAGAAACTGTCAGATCAGACAGATTCGTTGCATGTGGAATAGTTAGTCTTTGTGTCCAGATGGTAAAACAGTAAAAAATACCAAGGCCGTTTGGGTTGGTTTTGTCCTGTCACTCCTTTCTGAAAAATCTACCAGGCCTCTTCAGTCACTATTAACAACCCTACGAATTTTCCTGCCTCTCCAGCCTGAAGCCTGGGCCTGTGTCCAGCACAGTCCTCTCTCTACACTTCCACATCTGCCCATGTCTGTGTCTCATTGTATTTTCCTGCAGCTCCAGCTTTCCCTCCCAAAGACGATATTCACAAAGAATTTATCTGAAGCTTTTTTCTCAATGACTTCATCCACTCCAGCCTGTCCTTTCAGAGCCCCTCCTCAGTGCCTCACCCAGCACACCACCCCAGGCTAACCTACAAGATGCTGACCCATGGACAGCCAGCCTCTGCCGCCTGTTTGTCCAAATTTCCAATAAATATCTCTGCACTTTTTCTTGCACCACATCATGTCCCTGGAAGAGTCTTCCCCGCAGGTCTGCAGATGCAGCATGGGGCCCTCTTCCAGCTCCTCCCATGAAACTTTTCGCTCCCTGCCGTCACTGTATGACCATGTGACTACCGTAGCTGGTGGGTCCCAGTCCAGTTGGGTTGTGCTTTCCCACTTGCTGGGTTCCCCCAGTGATCCCAGACCTGAGTTTTCTATTTCATTCCTATATGAAAAGGTAAGTTCTTTTGCAGTGGAACTCCTTAAATACCCCAGGGAAATACATTTGACTGGTGTGCTGCTGCCATGCGGACGTAGCTTGTCTGGTGCTCTCAGTGTCTCTCTGATGTTCCCTCTTTCTTGGTCTAAGTTTTGTGTTGTCTGCCAAATGTTGCTCTTTGCCTTAACCCCCTTTCTCTCACGCTGCCTCCTAAGTAGTGGTCTTCAGTCTGGCTCTCATGTGGTCTGTCTTTCCTAGGTCAGTATTTCTGGTTTAGGTTCGTGGCATCTCTCATAATGCAGTCCAGCACTTTGACTCCCTGATCCTTCCACATCAAACATCTTGCACTCAACTGCCCGTGCTGCTGCTTCTCTAAGCAGTTTGCCCAGGCTGGAGGCAGAGTGAGCACATAACCTAAGACAAAAGCATTTTAGAAACTTACCTAGTGTATTCTCAGACAACCCTGTCCACACATCTGCTGTGACTCCCTCAGAGAACCCAAATAAACTTTTAGGCTTTGACTTCCTTCAAAAAAACCTTTGTTAATCTTTGTGCAAAAAAAAGAAAATAAAAAATTCTCAGGGTATCTGACTCCCCATGTTTTTGTAGTTGGCTTGGAACATGGGTCAGATTAACTGACTCCTCCAGAACTTCCTTTGTAACAACATTTGCCACCTTCTGTTTTTACAGTGCTGAGTCTCACTCAAATTCATAGATATCTTTTTAGTCAAATTCACATCTGAGATACGTAGGGAGTCATAGAGTCACACAATGCTTTCAGCTGGAAGAGTGTCTAAAGACCATCCAGTGCCAACCCCCCTGCCATAGTCAAGGACACCTTCCATTAGACCAGGTTGCTCCAAACCCCATCCCACCTTACCTTGGACACTTCCAGGCATGGGGCAGCCACAGCTTCTCTGGGCAACCTGTGCCAGGGACTCACAGGAAAGAATTCCTTCCTAATACCTAACCTAAACCTGCCCTCTGTCAGTGTGAAGCCAATTCCCCCTTGTTCTATCACTCCAGGGCCTGGTCCAAAGTGCTTCTCCAGCTTTTTGTACATCGACTTCAGGCACTGAAATTTCACACTAAGGTCTCCCAGGAGCCTTTTCTTCTCCAGGCTGAACAACCCCGGCTCTCTCAGCCTTTCGCTATGCACTGCTTAGCTCAGCTGACTCAACCATCAGCCTGTCAAAAATCCCTTTCATGGCTTTTTTCATTCTCGTCTCCATGATATTTTCTTTCCATTGGTCCTTTATTACAGGTTTTTCCAAATGGAAGTCCTGGCTTCATCCCTGCTTTGAACCTGCTTTGAACTAGTACTGAATCTCTAACTGGCTGCTGGTGCCATTAATTCTCAGAACAGCTTGTGTCCACGCCCTCTTGGAAACCTGCTTTTCCTGGGAGCTGTGGCAGCTTTTGCAGAAGAGGCCTTAGTAAGGAAAACATCTGATCATAAACTCTTGGTTGCAAGAAGCTGTTCTTTAAACCATCAAAAGTCTTTTTGGCCCATCCCTCTCATTGTGTATCTTGGGCCACCCCAAGCTGCTTTACTTTGACTGCCTCCTTGTCTGTTTCTGGCACAGGCTGTTTCCCACTGTGGAGCAGGTCCCAGGCATTCACTAGGGTGCTTTCTTAGACCTGGTAGCAGCCACCATGCAAACAAATGCTGGCAAGGTCGCTCTAGCAAGCTCAGCTACACTTTTTGGAAACAGGTCAAGGGGGAAAAAGCCACAACTGAGAACAACGTGGAGCTGTGCTGTGCTGGGCGCAGGGCCAGCCCTTGTTTATGGCTTCCTAGAGAGCAGCTAAATGCTGCCCGTTCAGGTTGTCACAGCTGCCACCAAGGGAACAGCAGACCAACCATGGAACTGCACTTGTGCACTGCTGGGCATGATGCTGCTGCTGGCTGTCAAGTCCCAGGATGAGCACTGGGTGCTTAGGCAGCAGGATATGGGGTGGGAGTCCCCAACACAGCCCAGTGGTGATGCCAGGAGTGACTTGCACGTTGTAGATCAGCTGTCACAGCATCTGAGCTCCACCAGTGACTCAAGCATGTACCCTGTGACAGGGACAGAGGGCACTGCTGGCCTGACAGGACCGTGGGGCACATTTGTGTCCCTATCCCCAGGGGGGCACAGTGCTACCATTCCACAGACAGGCAGGAACTGTCCGATGGCAGGACACTGCCACCATCCCTGTCCCTAGAAGTGAATGTCACCATCCTACGGCATGGCAGGACCCTGCCACCATTCCTGTCCCTGTTCCTATACCCAGGAGGGCAAAGTTCCACCTCATGGGACACCAGGACCCCTGTCCTTATCCTCAGGAGTGTGTGATGCCACCCTCCCATGGCAGCGCAGGACATTGTCCCCATCCCTGTCCCAGGCAGCGGGTGCCATCGTCCCACGGCACAGCAGGACGCGTCCCCCCTGCGGCACTGCCCCGGCCCGGCGCGGCGGAGGCGGGAGGCGGGAGGCGGGAGGCGGGAGGCGGGAGGCGGGAGGCGGGAGGCGGGAGGCGGGAGGCGGGAGGCG